>JAXGGA010004522.1:0-87379 GCA_038373865.1 Uloborus plumipes | reverse complement strand
AATTTCTAATTTTTTATTATATTTTATTTAAACTGAAAATATTTCAAGCTCCCTATGGTCATCATCAGAATGTAAAATCATTTTGAGTTGCATAAATACTGTGATTTTTGAAGAACTGAAATATTTTGGCAACAGAGAAGATTTCTACTGTGCTGAAAACACATTTATTGATAAGGTAATTATAATTGATTTTGAAAGTGATGCATGAAGTGTCAGCCAACACTCAGACAATATTTATTGCTTAAAGAGACCTATTTTTTTTTAACCTGTAGAAAAATATTAACAACAATTACAAACGTATTGCATTTGACTTAGAAAAATGCATTGCTGGAGATAAATAATTTATGTGTAATCATTTGAATAGAAATTGTCTTAAGTTATTGATTTTAATATTTTTACAATGAATACCCAACTGGTCCCTGTTTTTCCTGAATGTCCCTGTTTTTGTTTAACCTTTAAAAACGGGGTGGTACACATGCTGTACCGCAAGTCTAATTTCGTTTGAGGATGGGGTTGAAATCTTTGCTTCTATCCTTTGGAACGGGATTTTTCCAAGAGTTCATACTCCCTTACTGGAGGATTACGGCTTTATTTTCAAATTGCGAAGTCATAAAACCTAAGTGCTTGCCGTTGCACCGTCCCATTTTCAAAAGAAAAGGGATCTACGGTTCAACACTTGTACCACCCGTCATGAAAGGAAAACTTCTATACGAATAGTACGGATCCAAAAGGTTAAAGTCCACAAAAAATACACTTTTTCAAAATCTGGTCCACTTATTCCCCTTTTCATTTCAAATTTCAGTTTCTTGTTGAATTTTTCCTGTAATCTCGTGTATTTATTTATATTTTTTTCTCAAAAAATCCATGTGTTGTTCACACCCCTACCATGATAATTTTGGTTTTAAATAACATAAGGTACATTACTAGTGCTCTCACCTTGCTTGCGTATGAGAGTGATAAGTCGCCAGTATGGGGACTTGGCCTCGCCAAGTGACCCCTTCCCCTCTCTCAGTGTGGGGATCGAGTTGCTTGCCTTCCCTCACCAGTCGCCTCAGATATGCCAACGAAGACAGCCATAGGGCTCTTTGTCTCTCTCTTTCCATGCACTATTGCATCTTAATGTGTGAATATCAATAAATATTTTTGCTTGAACTGCTACTCATCTCTATATGGGCCACTGCCAAGAGATATAGTCCCCCCCCCCCCCCTCATCCAAGCTGATCCAATTAGAGTTTCAAAACTATTAGTTAGGTGTAATAAATTCATTCAGTGTAGTTTCTTGGTCCAAGCAAAATTAATTTCAGTAAAAATGAAATTAAGGGAATGCTCCTAAAAGAACCCTTTTTTCAATTAGTACTAAAAGCCCTGCAATATTCATTAGTCCTGCAATCATTTCCTATTGAATGATTTATATACGTCATTGGCACCTTAAGAATTATTAATGTTTGTTTATTACTCGGAACAGCATTAGTTAGCTGCAGACAATAGTTTTCTTTGTTATTCAAAGAACTTAAAACTGTTGATGCGCTGGATCGTTAGAAATGTAGATACGTGGATACTGATACCGAATATTGGTTATACTCGATGCACAAATTTTTGTTTTAATTCAATATGCTAATTGCTGTGATGTTTATGTAACATTACTTTATAAGTGGACATAGTTCATTTAAGTAATTTTAAGTAAATAAAAATGTGGATAAGAATATGTTCTGTTTGTCTAGTGATGAAGAACCACAGAGACGGTTTGCATTAGCACGCTAGACTTTAAATAACATCTAAAAATAGCGGCCACAACACAATTGACATAAACACTTCACACAGATCTATATTAGGACCTTATTAGCATGCACTGATGATATGACGCCAAGCGTCGTGTTGCTCTTCTCTGGTGAGCTCCGAGCATGGTTACAGTTAATGCCCTATAACACAGTTCAGTTTGTCCGTTATTACACAGAATATCAATTAAAGGCTTTGCTATAATTTGAGATTGAGTTGTAATAAAAAATGTTAACTTATTAATTCATTAAATGTAAACAGGCCAGAATGTAATATAAATTTTCAGTATTATGCTTGTGACTATACTCACAGTTTCAAATTTTATTTAATTGGGCTTGCTTATAATAAATCCTTTAACAAAGTTAAATTCAAATACCTCTTAGAGGTAACACTACTTGTTGGTTAACCTCAAATGTAATTGAAGGGGCAAGTGGATAAAGGTGGTACGTGACAATTTTTGAAACTGACTTTTTGCCATGGATGAAGGTAGTAAGTCCATAAGTATCATGTCCTCTCAGTCACAGAAATGGTTAGTAACTAAGAATATGACCCGTTTTACCCATTGAGAAAAATCCATTAAAAAAAAAACACGCAACATTTTTTAAAAGCTTTTTGTAGAAATTTAAAAAATTGTCGCATTTCACCTTTATTCACTTGCCCCTTCATTGAAACAAAATATCAAGTTTTCAATAATTTACATGCAATACACTGCCAACTTGGTTATTCCATCCAGAATGAAATAAAAGAGCTGCCAGTGTATTGCACGTATTTCTGCCCCAGCCCTTACTTGGGGGCACTAACCCACACCTTATTGTCAACCATTTATCTAGTTTTAAGTTAAGGAAAAAAGAATCTCATCCAAAGTTATAATTTCTTCGCATAACACAACGAAATTTGCAATATCTCTTTGCTTTTTAGGTATTACAGAAGAAAACGGGAATTCCGATCACTCTTTCCATTGTTTACCATTATATTGCTGCTAGACTTGGTGTCGCATGTCTTCCTGTCAGCTTCCCTGGGCAGTTTTTACTCAAGTGGCTGGAGCATACTGGGTAATTTTATCTCTCAATCAACTTAGGATGGCTTTTAATGAATTGTATAAGGGCAATTCCACAGTAACAGACACATCAGTATTTCACAAAACAATTTGCAAAGACTAGAAGATGTTAAATCCTTGCTTTAATTCACAAACTTTATGAAGAACGTGGTCTTTAACTCTACATAATGCAGTTATTTTTTTAAGATTTTCAAAAAAAAAATTTAAATAATGTTTTTTCTCCGTAACAGATGTATCTCATAAAATATGTCCAATACAGAGCTGGGGGGAAAATACGTCATATAAATACTGTTACTGGAAATCTGAAACTTAATTGTGTGGTGTGGAAATAATCTGTATTCTTCATGAAATTTATCCAGAGAAACAAGGATCTTACATATTTAGAGTTGTTTAAGAGTTTATAGCAGGGTTTAAGCTAAGTTTAAAAGTTCTTTAGGAAAAAAGCTAAAATTGTGGAAAAGGCTCTAGCAAAATGCCAAAGTTTAATAAACAAGTTAATATATCTTTTCAACTGCTTTCCTATGTTTTATTTCTTGCTGAAAATCAAATTCAAAACTCGGCTATGACGTATTTAAAGAAATAAATACGCAGTAGGTAATAGTCTTTTTAAAATTTTTCGTGAAAAGCGTGTTTTTCTTTCATAAATAAAATTATCTATGTTTTTTCTTGCTAAAGTTCTTTATAATGTGTATCGTATCTTTTGCTATTTTTTGCAATGAAAAAAATAAGCATAATAATGTAAAAAGTGAAGGATAATTACAACCCAACAGAAAGATTTGCATGTCTTTACCATAAGCTCACTTCTTTTGCATTGCAAAAGGAGTTCATTGTTGCCCTCAAACAATTGTCTGCATTTTTTTTTTTTTTTTGAAAATTTGTGAACTTTAATCTTTGAAACAGCACAATACTTTTTGTTTTTTAAGTTTAAGTTTTTGTTATTTTATTTTATACTTTTCTAATGTTAGCAGTTTATTTTTTGAGCTGTATTTTTTCTGTCAAACTCATTTGTGTAAAGTAATTAGATTTCAATTTCAGACGTACCGACAATGAAGCGTATACATTTATTGACGTGTTTGAAAAAGGAGCTTTGAAAAGTTTAAGGGATTTAGATGATCTAGTTCCTGGCTATGATAATTTTAATTCATCATGGTATGAAGCTGTTCCTCCTGTAAAAGTAAGCTGTGTGTTTTATGCTCTTTACTGTGTCATTCTTATCCTGACTGATTGATTTTAAATTACAATCTAACACACTTAAAAGAATTACTGTTAAGAGGTACATTTCATATCCTTCTTCTCGTGTTTGTTTTTGTTGTTCATTCGATAAGACAAACTACAACTACAGTTAAGACAAAGTAATTTTAATGGTCCTTTGGAGTTTGTTTTAACAAGGTTCGACTTATAATTTTGAATTCTCATACATGTCGTTTTATTATTTACTAGCCGCGGGGCCCGGCTCTATATTGAGAATAAAGCTCTATTTGATTAAAGTCGATATTTTGTCGGCACGCATTAAGAGAAATGAATCAATCGCCAAAAAAGTTTTAAATTCCTGCTACATTAAAAGCCTAAAAGAAAAAGCAAGAATTTTATTTGTTCATAATCAAGAAAAAAATGGCAACACCTTTTTCTTATCAATGATTTCTTAAGAATTTAAAAATCCAATTTCAAACAGATTTTTACGTACTTAAAAAAAGCCTGTATCTTTTTTCTGGGTGAAGTTAGCTGTTTGGATTTTTCAAAACCTTTGGAAGGAAATCCCCTGAAAAGGTATCTTTCGTGAGTTTCCCAATGAGACAAAAATCAAGAAGATACGATAATTATTACGGTAGAAAGGGCCAGTTTAAGCCATCGTTGAGTCCTTAAATTGAAATTCGAACGGTGCTTTTTTTGGAGTTCGAAAACCCGACCCTTCCCGTTTGGCCAAGTACCTCCCTGCCAAATTTGGTCCAGATCCGATGCAAACTAGATTTGTATAGGGAACATACATCCACACATGCACCCACACATATATATTCTTTGTTTTATTTGTACGGATTTTATCATCATGTAGACCTTTAAGTGAAATTCCTTACTTTTAATTTGCCAACAATAGCAATTTTGTGGGAAATTAAATTCTTTTGTTTGAAAGAAATTTCAATGGCTGTTTGGAACTCCTTCCTATTTTTTGAAGCAAGATTTTAAAACTTCATTCAAATTGTTTACAATTTTCTGTATTTTTTGATATTATTATTGAAATGTTATTAGAGTTTTTAGATAAAAAGGTTTGAATTTCTCCTACTAACACAAATGTAAAAAATAAGTCAATATATTTCATTTTAACACTTAAACAATTGAACTGGGGTGTTTATAAAGCAATAAGTTACCACCCCTAAGGTGGCCTAACCCGGGGTGGACATAGGCTATGTCCTATTCCAGGCTGGCGAGTGCCAATGAGTACAAAACCGCAGTCCTTGGATGGAATAACCGAGTCGGCGGTGTGTTGCATTTTGCATCTGGTGTTTATATTACGAAAAAACATCCTTACTCCTTCCTTTCTCCTGTAAATATTGAAACAAAGTAATTTGAACGTACTATTCTTTTTGTAGTATTTTCTGAGCAATCATTAATATTTTTGATTGTACCCTTTTCTGTTTTAGGTTTTTATCCGCATGTGCTGGAATTTGGTTGAAGTGGGTCGCCAAATGGACGGCATTGGTGCAATAGTTGTATGTTTATGCAATGCCCTGGAGCTTTTGTCAATCATCAATCCGGATGACATGGAGCACAAGTTGCTGCTAGCTAGAGTATATATGCATCTGAGCATCAACACATCTGATGTAAGGGAGGGAACATTTTTTTATTGAATGTTGCTGAATGCAAGGAATTTTTAACATCTTCATAAGTGTTTCTTATTTTTAAACATTCTTTTTCTTAAAATTTGTCTGATGCATATAAAGGTAACAGGGGCATTAATGTGTGTGTGTGTGTTTTTTTTTTTGTGTATTGGTACAAAGAACTAATATAGTATGTAGTAGAGAAAATATCAACGTAAAATAGGCACAAATAAGCAGAGATACTGCAGACACGTGTTTCAGGGCTACAAGGAGCCCCTTTTTCAATGCAAGAAGTGTGAGCTTTAGGATGATTCTTCATCCTAAAGCTCACACTTCTTGCATTGAAAAAGGGGCTCCTTGTAGCCCAGAAACACGTGTCTGCAGTATCTCTGCTTATTTGTGCCTTTTTTACGTTGATATTTTCTCTACTACATCAATAGCACAAAGGTATTTGTAAACTTTAATATAGTATGGTTCTGTTAAGTTGGGCTGTGGCCTTGATAATGTTTACCTCCTTTTGGGGAGTAAAAAAATGACTATAGTATATTGCAGAGGTGGGGGTCGCAAACCCCAAACGGAGTTGTGGAGCATTTTATTTGAGGATGGCAACATTACTCTTACTTTTTTTTACTCTTAGATTTTTAATATTACAATTTCACCCTCTCTGGTTTTTCCCCTGTCTTTTGCTATTCCAATTTTCAGAAATAGCTACTTATTTATTCCTGAGAGAAGAGTTGTTTTTCTCCGTTTTTCCAATTTTCTCAAAATACTTACTTTCAAAATTTTATCAATTTTCTTTGAAACAATTACCATATTTTTGTGAATAAAATTTCATTCGAGCCTAGAATGAAAATTATTTTGAAAAATTAGAGAGGAGCTGTGGTGAGCACTTTAATTTAGGGGTGTTCTTAATTCAAATTAATTTTTCAATTATAAATTGCTATTTATTTCAAGTGTTTTATTCGTTGAAAATTTGAGGTTATCTAAAAGCATTACGCTAATGAAAAAGTATCATCACATCAAAAATTCTGCAACATTGTCAAAATGTGTGTATTGATTCAGAATAAGAATATTAAATTATTAAATCATCTGTATCAACTGAGAGGACTAATATTATTATTATTTTATCATTATTATTGCTATTTTGTACTTCATTCTTTGAATTATTATTTTTTTACTTACTACACTACACTTTGTACTACATGTTATACTTGTGTTTGCAGAAAATTATTTATTTCTTGTTTATTAATTTATCCATCGTAGTTTCTTGCTCAAGCATCCTCTAAGAATTTTTATTTTCACATTTGACTGATTATAAATGAAATATTTATGTTTTCGTATTCCAATTAAAAATTTCAGAATTTAACAGAGGGGTTTTCTTTTAATATTCCAATCAGTTTTACTCATTGTATGGAATATTTGTTTTGTTTTTACTCTGTTCACTTTCATACTGCATGTTATTCCAGAAAATTACATTTATTTACTGATAATACAATAGTTTATCATAGATTCTTGGTGAATGTATACTTTAAAAAGTAATATTAAAAAATATTTTTTTTGCCAATGATTAGTAATTGACAAAGTGGCTGATTAATCGGTGCATCCTCAATAAATGGCATCACTTTATTTTCCCTTGTAGCAATGTTAATTAACTATTAACTTTATGAATAAAAGAATACTATTAAAAATGTTCTTGTAACAGTTGTCATCGAGTTCCTGTTTCATTAATAATTAACTGTATTATTTGCTAGTTTTAGTAAGTTCACAATTTTCTTTTTGTTATTGTTTATATTGTTGCAAATATTTGGTAAATCAGAAAATCAGTATTTGAGTGCAAGAACTTTGAAAGTATCAAATTAGATATTACAAAATTAAAGGCACTACTATTTTTTCATTTCTATAATTATTGTGTGTTAAATGCATAATTAAGCATAAATAAATAATGTGTCTTAAGTACCATGGGTCCTGATGTAAAACAAGCACGGTATGTGGTGTCACACACATAGTGGCTTTCAGGTTTTTTAATTGGCAAAAAAGATGTCACAATTTGAAAAAAGTTGGAAACCAGTGTGCTATTGGCATAAATTTGAGTTGGAATACTTTTACTTAGCATTTACCAAAGTAATGCAACTCAACTCATCATATTTCCCTTCTTTGTTATCTGAATAAGAGCAACGCCTCCTAAATACTAAATGTCTGCTGCTTTCTGGTTTTTAGCACAGAGCAAAATTTCTCCCTTGGTTCACAACGCACTGCCATCTATCAGAGTTGTTCGAGACAAGATAAATTGACGATTGGTTGATTTCTAAATTTAAATTCAAAAAATTAGCCAATCAAAAAATTTTATTCTAATATTGTTTGTATTTATCACCATAACAACGGCATCATCGGATTACCCCAAGGTGGCACTCAAAGTGGACCCAGTGTCTCCCGTAGCGGAGCAAATGTAGTAGGCATTTAGTATTTAGGAGGTGTTGATAAGAGATGAATATTGTCAAAGTTGTAGTTCAACTTATCAGACCCACTCTAGAAATACCATAAGAATTCATGGTGGAAAAATTATTTAAATATGCTTTTAAAATAAAAGGAAGCTTCAAAAGCCTGTATTATTTTCAAAACTTTCAATCCACAAAATAATCCCTGATCAAGTTCAGCCTTAGAACTAATTTGTTAAATTTAACAGCAGTTATCTTTATTACTATCATTATTCATTTTTGTTTTCGTCCAGAATTGAGAAGCTTTTCTCAACCACTGGAAGTTCTTGCCGAGCGCTGCAGCTTATTCTTTAATTTAATTATTATTGTGCTTTGCTTGCATGCGTGTGGCAACGATTCAAAAAGCTTTGTATAGAATTCAATTCTGAGTCTTAAGAAGCAGCTTTGTAGCATCTTTTAGCACTGTATTTATATCTCTTTATATATTCTATAATTCATCTTATAAATATTATTTAGTGTGTTGTGAGTTTCAAATAACTATTTATTGCATTTAGTGAAGCATTTAGTGCATGATTCATCAAACTTATATATATAGAGTAAGCGGATCCACGAGTTTTTTAAGAAACACAAAGTAGCCCGCCAAGCTCAACCACCCACAAATGACAGAGCAAGTATAACAAAAACTTAAACATATCTTGCATTCCCTGTAGGTGATATCACTGCTGCAAGAAATATCAGCTCAAGATCCCATGGCTGTTGGAATTGTTGGCTACATGTATCAATCCGCTCTTTGCTCTCTGGAGAATCAGAAATCAAAGCAAAATGTTAAAGTAAGGAATTTATGTATTTGAGCTGTGAACTGCCATGAACTTCATCTTTGCTCCCTTTCTCCTTTTCTTCAAGTACAGTTGGACCCGCTTAATGGAATATCCATTTTTCCATGGAAAATATTCTAATAAGCTGGATATTCCATTATCCAGGATCAAAATAATGCATTCCAACAGTTTGGTACATTGAAAATGTATTCTAATAAGCGAGATATTCTTTTAACTGATATTCTAATAAGCGGGCTCTATTATAAAATAAAAATTTATGAGAAATGACCCATCGATGAGGGGATTGTTTTTTCTGCATAATAAAATAACATCCCTTGTAAAAACTAAATGTTTATCAGTACCATGTCGAATTTTGTTACAGGTCCAAATTTAAAATATCAACCAGTGGATTTTTTAAGTAATTTTTGGCCATTAGGTCGATTATATTTCAGTTAAAAATAAATAAATATTCAAAATGTAAATCTTTAAAATAGTAAGTGAAAAATATAACTTGATTGTAGCTTACAAGAGTAAGTTATATTTTTATCTGTCATGTAAATAATATTCCAGGTGAAACAAAATGTTAATGTAAACATATTAAAAGTGGAGTTTTTTTTTGTGGGGGGGGGGGTATTTTTATTCTTTATTGAACTGTTTTCTGTATTTATAAATGCGTTTAAATTTATAAATATAATTCATTAACTCAAATTTTGTCACTTCAGGCAACTGCCCAGTCTGCTTGAGTATAAATTTGCCCCTTGTCTTAGCCACATATCAGAAGTCAAATCGATTTCAGTAATTTGATGTTAAACTTTAATTGTTGTTTTAATGTTTTAACAGATAAAGGTTCAGTATAGAGGTGGATATAATAAAGAAGTTAAATATGCTGTTGGGATGATAATGAAGCATAAAAAGTAAGGAAACTTGTTGCATAAGCTAATAGATATAGACTTCGTAATTTTCTTGGTATTCCTGATTTTCATAATAAAATATTTTGACTTGATTTTTCTAATTTTTTGCTTTTCGTCCTGATATTCCGGATTTGTTTTTCTTTTAAAATAAATTCCAGAGTTCCCAACTGGTTTTCAGTTGTCCCTAGAGAAAAAAAAAAAAAAAAAAACCTGAATTCTTTAAAGAAACCCTGATTTTAATCTTTAAACGTTAAACTTATTGATGCCCTGATTAATCAGCAGAAATCAATCTGTCACTTTGCCGATTAACCTATCTTCCAATTTTAGTGGCTTAATCTCTGAAATTTTTTTCAATATTAAAATTACTTTGGCTTGGAAAAAATGATAATCCAGAATGAATTTTAGTCAGTTAATCTGCAGAGTTATATACTTTTTATTTATTTATTTAATTTTGAAATAGATTTTACTTAGAAGAATAAACTATGGTAAGTGAGTTTACTAAACCTAACCAATAGTTTCGAATAGGGATGCACCGATTAATCGGCAGTACCGATTAATCGGCAGTACCGATTAATCGGCCATAATCGGCCACTTTGCCGATTATTAATAATCGGCAAAATTGGGCCGATTAATCGGCTAAAAAAGATTTTTCAGATATTATTCTTTAAAGAATACTTTCACTAGGAAACTATGATGAATAATTTTATTAACAGTAATAATAATCCTCACAGTTAATCTAAAGTTTTTTTTAAATGAATTCTCCTACTTTGAATAAATATACATAGACAATGAGGCAACATTTTTCATGTGGCGATAGTTTTCTCCTAAGCACAGTGCTTTCAGATAACCTCTAATTTTCAAAGAATAAAAGTATTGAATTAAATTGCTACTGATCACTAAAATATATGAATTAAAAGAACTCCTAAATTGGAGTGTTCACCACACACTCCCCCACCCCTCCTTTTTTTATAAATTTTTATTTCCAATTAACATAACTAACAAAGGAAGTTAAAAATAAAAGTTAAAGTTTTCAACTGCTTTTTTTCTTACAAATAACTAAGAATGTCTTAATGATATTATTGACACTAATATGAAAATTGGTTCTAAGAAATTTGATAAAATATTGAAATCTTCTCCCAGAAATAAATTACTTACTATTTTTAAACTTGGAATTGTATAAGAGATAAAAAGCAGTGATGGTAAAATTGGTAGTAGAAAAGCAATTATCCTTATCATTAATCGGCCCAGCCGATTAATCGGCCGATTATCAACAACCGATTAATCGGTAATCGGTAATCGGCCAATTTGCTTATCGGTGCATCCCTAGTTTCGAACTCTTAACTTTTGTCCATTTGATTCGAAATTTTTGTTGTAAAGGAGTGAACAACTTATTCATATTTAAAAAAAATATGTAGAAAGAGATAGAAGAGGTTATTGAAGAAAATTTTAAATGAAACTTAAATTTTAAAGGAAAACGGGAAGAAATAATTGAATTCTGAAATAAGCAAAAACTTACTTGAAGCTAAAAAAAGGATCAGTTGGGAGCGATGCGACATGCATTAATCTTTTTTTATGCCAATGTTTCCAGTACAAAATATAAACATGCACCCATAAACTTGATTACAACTTGTGGTAGTGTACCTTTATTTTGCTATATGGAGATATATATAATCCAAGATTGTATATGTATCAGTATGTAAGTACAGTATGCACTTTAAAAAAAATATTCGAAGTGTCCTGAATTTGGTCCTTGGCATTTTTTTAATATTGTGTCCTAATTTTTTTCCTGAGCTACTTCCAAGTCTGTAGATAACTTAAAAAATTGATAGAATGCTATTTTCGAAAATTCAGGTTTATTCAGATTGTTTGATCAAAGACGTTTTTAAATTCTTCTATAGCTATTTCTTATGTTTTCAGGGAATGTGGAAGAAACCATTTTTTGTAAAAATATGTTGGAAAATTTATGCATTTGACTTTCGGTAGGTATGGCTACCGGTGTGTGATATATGGCTGGGATAATGTCTGTACTGCGAGCAGGGATTGGATCAGGCAGATGGGTGTAAGCAATCTGTCCAACAAAGAGAAGCAGCCATTCTATCATGTTCTGGTGAATGACGGGACTAACAGATATGCGGCACAAGGTAATGTTTTTTTCAAGATTGTAAAGCTAAAGTTTTAACTCTGAAGAGTTTTTTTTAGTTAAGTTTTCTTCTTTTAAATGACACATAAATATCATAATGTAATACAGTAGTACCTCCTTTAACCCTTTATGTCCCAAATTAATTTAACAATGAATTTATATCTGTGGCTTGGTTCTAAAAGGGCCTAAGCCAAAAATGTTAGTTTCGAGGAAAAGGCGATGAAAGATATTTGAGATTTTTTAGAATGCTATAACTTTCTTATATCAAGATTCCCATTATTATTTTGTTTGCATTTGTTTAATGTTAGTGCAAAGAAACGTTATTTCATCATATGAAATTTTTTAACCTGTTACTATTTTATGTAAATATTGTGACATTGTGTGTATATGACATTGGCTGACATTATAATGGAAATACAACCAATTTTAGTTTGATATTAGACATTGGCCTTTGTAAAATTAAGAGTTTTACTAAATTGGAAACTTTTGATGTAAATAACACAGAATGTGAAAAAATTGACATTGGCCCTTTTAGAACCAAGCCAAAGATGTATATATATATATATATATATATATATATATATATATATATTTTTTTTGAGTTGCAAATACATCAAAAAACATTTTTACCAAGCATAAAAATTTTGAAATTTTTGGAGGTCTAAGGCCCCCTACTCCTTAGGGTCTCTAAGAAAGCTGCTTCCTATCACAGATACCATCTGTCGGCCTCTCAGGGAAGTACAAGGAGTGGTACTCAAAAGCTTCAGCATGATTACAGCCATTTATTATTCATAATACTGAATTGATATAAGTTGGACTTCTGAGTCCCGTCGGGACATAAAGGGTTAAGGGACACCTCTATTTCGAGACACTTTCTGGTACCCAGTCCTTTTGAATAGGGACCTCCGTTTTATTACCTCTGATTAATGGGCACTTTATTTAAGGGGCAGGCAGGGGGGGGGATGTAAAAATTTAATGTATAAATGCATAAAAATATTGAATGTATTGGAATTCAAAGTTTTTTTTTTTGTTTAAAACCTAGCTAGCAAAAGTTTGTTTTGATTTTAACATTCAAAGACAACAAATATGAATTGTAAAATTCTTCCTAAGATTTATAATCACGCCTTTCCCTCTCAGCAATTTATTCATATAGGCTCAGCTTCGTCGAATAGTGCGCCACCCATCACAAACCTTTAATAGAAAACTTGAAATACGGTCATGCTGTTAGTTACATTGCATTGCGAGTTACATGGTATGAAGAAGTCCATGTGACAAGTTATAATAATTTCTACAAATTACTAAACTTTGATTCTACTAATTTTGTTGAGATTTTAATTGTTTAAATTTTTTTTTCTTCAATTTGAATAATGATAAAAGTATATTTATAGTATGCATGAAACATTTTCAATATTTTACATAGGATATTATACTGAGTTAAGTACATAGCTTCCCTAAAAAATATTTTGGAATACCTGCTTTTGCAGCCATATGCTTCAATTAGCATAAAATACTTTGTTTTCAAAATGGAAAAGATTTGTTATCATAAAGCCTGACTTACTGCCTGGTGAAGTTAAAAAAATACCTATTAAAGATACTAAGATTTAATAAGACGAAATTTCAAATCACAAAACTTTCTTTCGAATGTAATTGCTCTTTTTACATTTTGCTTTTAGAAAACTTGAAAATAGATGACAGTCAGTTGCCAGTTCAACATATTGAAGTTGGGAGATTTTTTGAATCGTTCCATGGGAAACATTATCTGGCTAACAAACAAAAAATGATTGAATATCCACAAGATCTCAAAGTTTTAAAAGAACTGCTTAATATAACGGAAGAAATGGAAGTGTAAATAATTCTTCTTTTACTCTCTCCCTTTTTTGCTTTTAACAATGTTGTTGGTTTTTTTTACAGTGTTGTAAACATTATAATTTTGTATGTTATTGATGGATGTACAAATGTTTCGAGAATAAATATTCTTCTTTGTTTGTTGTATTTTTTGTCTTACTGAATTGTATTCCTTATAAGTTTACAAAAATTTCTCATAATTGCCAAGGTAACATTTTTGTCTCAGTCGCTGTTTGTCAGTTTATTTACCCTCTATTACCCAAATTATAATTTTCTGCGGGAAATGATTCTTATATGCACAGAATGTTGAAGTATGCATTTAATACATTGAATTTGACTTTTTAAAAGTGCTTGGCCTAACCAGACTGCTGGTCTTTTGTGAAAGAAATTGGGTCAAGCATTGCAAATAATCCTTTTTATTAAACTCAATATTAATTTCATCTAAAATATGAACAGTTTGAAAGTTCTCCTCATGGTGAAGATTGAGCTCCAAATTGTTCAAAGTTTGCCATTTTCCACACTGTATTCCTCAACTTGCACAACAGTACTCATCATCCCATGAACTGTGAACACTCATGAACAGGGTCTGATTTAGTCGTTTTTACCCGACTACGGCAAAGCCTAAAGGAAGAGTTATGTTTTTATCAGTCTGGCTATGTTTGTGGTTAAGGATGTTCCACCGTAGCTCCTAAACTATTCATTCGATTTTGATGAATGAGGTACCAATCGATTCGTTTTCGAGTCTCGAGTGTCATAGGCTACTTTTTTTTAGAATTTAACAAGAGGAAAAATCGATTATTCCTAGACAAGCACCGATTTTTACCGATATTTTCGGAGCTAAGTGTGTTCAACAATGAATTTCCAGTGTAAGGCTTACCTAGATTTTAGCATGAAATTAGTTCAAAGCAATATATATACCGTAAATCAGGGTTACTTGGACACACAAGAGGACTACTTGAGCCCACAGTAAAATGATAAAATCTGGGTTTGGTACTAGCGTTAGAGACTGCAGAGGGCTTCTGCCTAGTGGCAAGGCTACACTAGATAGCGTTTTATACAGGCTTCTTCATTACTCAAAACATCAATGGTAAAGATTTGCCCGCTAGAGAGCGCTGAACAACGACCTCCCAAATGTTTGTTTACATTTATTAGCATGTTGTTTCCGCTGTAAAAAGTGACGTTTATCCTATCTTTTAGGGTTAAAAATATTGATGTAGTTAACTGAAGTGGAGTACAGAGTGAATTCATGCCGAAGGCCCTCTTAGTACTGCTTTTTAGGGGAAATAAATTCCCTTTTCAGGTAAAGCTGGTCGTAACTCATGATTCAGTCATACGACATTCATTCATTGTTTACTTTCTTCGAATTAGCAACATATAGCAATGGCGTTCAATTTTGACATCTCTGCATTAATAAAATATACTCTTTTCTTCGCAGCCGATAAATAAAAATGTAGCAATGAAATAATATTGTTCTATTTACTATTTTGTTTCATTACTGTTGCTCACACTATCTTAATTGCTACGCAAAAGCTCAGATGTTCATTTTGATAGCGTTGACCCATCAGAGCGATAAATGGCGAATCTATTCGTAGAGACATTTCATTTTGATGCCCCAGAATGAAATGTACACTAATGAAGCGATGGTGTTCAACGGAAAGACGATTGACAACAAAACATATTAATTTCTTTAGTAAAAACGAAATGAGCATATATAATCGTTTGGTACTAAAGAGCAATACAAGTACGAAAAAAATAAACAAAACTACAATATTACGACGACCAACTGTAAAATTTTGTTTTCATTTACACAACATTAAAAGGTAATGTTCTTTTTATGTTAAATTTCACACATTGATAATATTTCGATAATTGGGAATCTGCTGTGGTTGCCAAATTTTTGGCGATAATTACTTTATTTTGTTGCTCTTTAGTTTATGTTTGCGAAGGAAGTATATTTCCCTCGCTCATAAATTGGACACAAAGATTTAACGCCAATAGTGAAAGATAACCAGACTTCCAATCACCGAAATCTTCCCTTTTTTGTTTCTAATTTCACACATAAGTTTAATACTTGAAAGTAAAATAATGGGCCAACTGAAAAAAAGCTGCGAAATAATGTGAGAATTCTTATTAAAAAACTCGCCAAATCAACTTCAAAAGCTCCATTAGCATGTAACATAACAAGTTTAATAAATATATCGAGCCATTATTATCATTGAAATTTAAATTAAAATGCAAAATAAGAGAAAAGAAGACGATGCAAGCTTAAAATTTTAATCTTCGCTTAGGTGGTAAGAAAATACATCGCCAAGTTAAAAAACGTACCTATAACTGAAACGTACATACTACCAAAGATCTCGGTTATTGAAATATTCTCAAAAGCTTTACGGAGAACTTCCATTAAAATGTAAAAAAATCGCCAAATAAATTAATTTGACCATCTAAACTCATCAAAAGTTTTGATGGAACTATCGTTCCAAAATCGCCATTTATCGCTCTGCGGTGCCAGTGTCGTTTCATAGTTAATTAATAATTAGAATCAATTAAAATGAAAAATAATTCACTAACTAATTAAAATAAGCCGTTAAAATGCAGAATAAACCAACAAATCGAACGAGCTATTAAATAACGTTAAAATACACTAAAATAGAATTGAATGCCAAATTGTAAAATGGTCGCCAACAAATTAACTTTTAATTTTGTCTTTTATTATTTGATTTGTAGAAATGTTAGTTACCATAAAATTCGATAGATGTCGCTGGAAAAGGACGTCCGTTTTTATCCCAAGGATTTTGATCAAATGAAGAAGCCTGTATAATACGCTATCTAGTGTAGCCTTGCTAGTGGAGAAACGAGGAACTACGTGCAAGTCTTCAACTAGTAGGTACCAAACCTAGATTTTATCATTTTATTGTAGTGGGCTCAAGTAACCCCCTAGGGTCCAAGTAACCCTGATTTACGGTATAGAAGATAGTTATTAAATATTTGTTTCAATTCATTATTTTGCACATGCATTTTTCCAGTTAAACTTGAATTTCAAGGTTTTTGTTTTGACAACACTTGATTCTCGAGACGTGAAAACTTGTATTTAAATAGGCAAAAGTTTCATTTTTAATTACATGATTTGGATGAATCCTAGTTTAAGGTCCGGCGATAAATTATTAAATCTGGCAACCACAGAATTATCATTGGATGATTGGATTATTTGGCGATTTTAAGCTAAATGATGGCAACCTTATGCTACAGTCTGAAAAAAATCGCCAAACTCGGACCCTAAAGTAGGATTTTACCCATGATTTTTGTACATTACATGAAATCTTGAAAGCTCGGAACCTTTGATGCGCTTTGACGAATGTTACATGTTTTATGGTGCCGTAAATCTCAAGAAGTAGACTAAAAGGTAAGCTACATTTTTTACCCGACTACGGCAAAGCCTAAAGGAAGGGTTATGTTTTTAGCAGTCTGGCTATGTTTGTGGTTAAGGATGTTCCACCGTAGCTCCTGAACTATTCATTCGATTTTGATGAATGAGGTGCCAATCGATTCGTTTTCGAGTCTCGAGTGTCATAGGCTACTTTTTACTAGAATTTAACAAGAGGAAATATCGATTATTCCTAGACAAGCACCGATTTTAACCGATATTTTCGTATCTAAGTGCGTTTTTGTTCAAATTAGTTCAAACAAAAGTCGCAATCAACAATGAATTTACAGTTTAAGGCTGACCTATATTTTAGCATGAAATTAATTACCCAAATAACTTTTCATACTTTTTTGTTATGTGGGTAATTCCATTGTGACTAACATAACATTTAGAGTAAATTTTTAATCTTTCTTTCTGTGTGTGAGCCTTATTTTTGTCACAATACCAAAAACAAGGTGTTATTCTTCTCCGCATAGATGAGTTGTTTAAGTTAATATACAAAAAGAATAATATTAATTTCATTTTTGGCAGTTAGAGGACATTTTGATCAACGTGACTAACATAACAGATTTGAAACAGATCTGTTATGTTAGCTCTCCTGGTGGGAAGAAAGAAAAAACGATCATTCATATAACAAAAACTTTCCATCTTCACTGCAAAAAATAAACCGTTGTTTTTGCAGTATAATATTGGCTGGAGAGGTTCCAGTTTAAAACTGCAAAATGTACAGTAATAAACTAAAACTTTCAATTTTACAGTTTCTTACTGTAAAGCAGCAATTTTGCAGTTTATTACCACAAAAGTAGCTGTATTATACCGTAAAAACTCTGCCATAGGATGGAGCTTGTCTCGTCCCTATGCCGGTCCCAAGCCCGGAAAAAAGAGGAGGGTGCCTAAATGTCCATGGCATACTGGCGGTTTAGGGCTTTTTTGTCCTATCCGCCGGGAACGGCAACCTAAATCCAAGGCGTAAGGAACCGTGCCGATGAGAATATGACATGATCATATAGCGACCGGGGTTAAAGGTCGCTGCTAACGGTCCACCTCGTGGCCTGGCGAACCACGTTGTATTTTAGCCTTCTGCCTGTAGAGAGGGTCAATTCAGGTGGTGACAGCTTACTTACCCTCAGTTTACCCCCAATGGGCAAACGAAAAAAACAAAACAAAAACCCAAGCGGTGAAAACCGCCCAAAACAAACGGCTGACGCGTCTGGAGAAATCCGGACGTCGCCAGCCCACTCCAAAAGCGTCTCTGCTCCTGAAAAGGAGTCAGATGACAAATTAATCAAAACCACGATGAATCCTGCAAAGGAAATCAACGATCCTGCGGTACCTGGCCCATCCGGTACCTCCCGGCATTTGAACAGCAGGGAACGCAGGAACCAGAAACGGGCCATCAAGTTCCAGCAGAGCAAGGGACTGGAGCCTCAAAGCACCCCCACTGCAAAGAGGGTCCTATCAGAAGGGTCTACCCCTTCTCCCTCTAACGTGGCTCAGGCTAAAAGGCCCAGAGTTTCCTACAGCCAGGCCACTTCTGGCATCAAATTGGCCATTATACCAAAGGAATATCCTGAGAGATTACTCTCTTCAGGAGATGTCCTCAACATTCAACGGGAGATCGACACTGTCATCGACGATCTCCCCATAGACGAGAAAGCTCCGCAGTTTGCAGCTGCTAGTCTACTAAATGGTGCACTGGTTATCCATTGCACCAATGACTACTCTGCAAGCTGGTTGCAGAGCAACTACAAAGGTCGCATGTTGGGAGAGTCTGAGCTCCTCGTGCGGCCATATAACGAACTTCCGAAGCCGGTGAAGATTGCCTTCAAAACAAGGGACATCTACACCTTGGACTCGGAGGCCATCAAGAAACGTCTTGCCCGATTGAACCCGGGCCTCACGACCAGTGGTTGGAGGGCAAGAGATAAGACGGTTGTTGGGGAACAAGCGTATGTCAGGTGGATTTTCGAGGTGGACTCTGGTTCAGCCGAGTACATCAAGAAGTCCAACCTGGAATTGTTTGTTGGGGCTTTTGGCAAAGGTCTTTGCAAGATCTTGCACGATCCTAACACTCAACGTACGTCTTGTACCTCCACTGCTCCGTCCAAGGACTCCGATGCTTCATTGGAGTCTGAGGACAAACAACCGCAGGCTGATTTGAGCCCTATTGTCGTTGAGTCGCCTGCCGAATTACCTGCAGCAATGGAGGGGGTGGAGACCGCTGAGGAAGAAACACCCTCTGGATCCACTCCTCCCGTAAGTATAGTTACACATACTATTAACGAGAGCGGATCTATCTCTCCAAAGTCCTCCACTAGCTCAATTCTGAACCTGTTGGATGGTCTTGACGTCTCAGATGTTGACTCTGACGTCACACTAACTGGGGATTCTCCCTCACGGGTTCCCCAGTCTAACGAGGATGCTGCTCCCTAGCAGGCTTTTTGCTTTAGTTTATGTTGCTTGGCCTTAAGGTTGCTCAGCTCAATCTCCATCACTGCCAGTCTGCTACTGCCCTGTTGAGCAAAGATTTGGCTGAAGGCAGGATTGACATTGCCCTTTTGCAGGAACCTTGGGTTAACCGAGGGAAAATCCTGGGCCTCGGCAATTGCGGGAACCTCTTCTTTGACCGCTCCTGTAACAGACCGAGAGCATGTTTGATCGTTAACAAGCGACTAAACGCTCTCTGCCTCGCTGACTTTCTCGATGGTGACAATGTCGCCGTCAGAGTCTATAGTGAAAATGGTGAATCAGCATGCTTCATGTCTGCCTATTTACCTTATGAGGAGAAAATTCCTTTAGCAACTTCAGCCAGGAATTTTGTTGACTACTGCGCGGAAGCCAAGCTGAAGTTTATTGTTGGATGCGATGCTAACGCACACCATGTTGTGTGGGGAAGTAGTGATTGCAACAAAAGAGGTGAGGATTTAATAGAATATATTCTATGCAACAACTTACATATCCTCAACAGAGGTAATAAACCAACTTTTATTACCCGTAATAGATGCGAAGTCATTGATTTAACTTTCTGCAATGACAGAGCTTTCAACTGTGTAAACGATTGGCATGTGTCGGAGCGGATTACCCTCTCTGACCACAGACTAATCTTTATGACTCTTTCAGGCCCTGTGTTGAGCAGTCTGCGGGAGAAAAGGAATCCCAGACGCACTTCCTGGGACTCCTATAAAGAGGATCTAAAACTCCTCCTATCAGGTAAGAAATTCAAACTTACGAATCTTCTTGACCTGGAGTTAGCTGTTGATTCACTTCAACACTCTATTCTCCAGGCTTTCCATCAAAACTGCACTGCTGTGTCCACTAGTTTACCAAGACGAGTCGCTTGGTGGTCTAAAAATCTTAGTGGTCTACGCAAACTTTGCAGAAGGCTCTTTAACAAAGCCAAAAAAACTGGTGATTGGCCCGCCTATAAGGAGGCCCTCACCAAGTACAACAAGGCTGTAAGAACAAGTAAACAAGATGCGTGGACTAAATTCTGCAGCCTATTAGATAGCGTTTCTCGTGTGGCCAAGCTCACGAAAATACTTTCCAAAGACAGGACTTGTCAACTCGGAGCAATCGAAAAGAATGATGGCTCCTATACCAAAGATGGTAGTAGCACCCTGGCAGAGATGTTCAAGGTGCACTTCCCTAACTCCATAGCTAGAGATGAGGGACACCATCCGGTTATCCCTCTTCTTTCCTTACGTAGCAATAAGGAAAAATGGAAAACTGCTGGTGATATTGTTACCCCTGACAGAATTGCATGGGCCATCAATTCACACAAGCCTTATAAATCTGCAGGACCGGATGACATTGTACCAGTTCTCCTGCAAAAAGGTGTTGACATCATCACTCCACATCTGTGTAGGATCTATAGATCCTGCCTTGTGTTCGGTTACGTTCCCTGTGCTTGGAGAACCTCTAAGGTGGTCTTCATTCCAAAGCCAGGCAAGCCAAACTATCACGAGGCTAAAGCCTTCAGACCTATCAGCCTTACTTCTTTTCTCCTTAAAACCCTGGAGAAACTGATCGATAGGTACATCAGGGATGGCATCCTAAAAACAACTCCTCTTTCTAGGTGCCAGCATGCTTACCAACCCGGTAAGTCGACCGAAACAGCACTGTACGATCTAACAACAGCTCTGGACAGTGCAGTTAATGGAAAGGAATTGGCTCTTGCTGTTTTCCTTGATATTGAAGGAGCCTTTGATAAAGTCTCTACCGAGACTATTTGCAATTCCCTCATTCGGAAGGGAATAAACCCCATGGTCTGTACCTGGATTAATAGTCTTCTTACCACCCGCATGACAAAAGCAAGCCTGCTGGGTGATTCCCTTTTAGTGGAAAACTGCCAAGGATGTCCACAAGGGGGTGTACTTTCCCCCCTTCTGTGGAGCCTGGTTGTGGATGAACTTCTGGAAAGACTTCGTCAAAAGGGTCTGCACTGTATAGGCTATGCAGATGACATAACTCTGGTTATAAGGGGCAAGTTCTATGATACGGTCTGCAACCTTATGAGAACAGCCCTTAAGTCAATTGAAAGCTGGTGCAGTGAGGTGGGCCTCACTGTGAATCCTAGCAAGACGCACTTGGTTCTCTTCACTAGAAAACGGCTGAAGGATCTTTGCAAGATTGAGTTCTTTAACTCTCCCCTTGACTATTCCAATGAAGTCAAGTACTTGGGTGTGATTTTTGACAGTACTTTAAACTGGAATTCGCACCTCAAGCTTGTTATTGACAAGGCCAAAAGGATCTTTTGGTCCTGCAGGCGCGCCATAGGCAGTAATTGGGGGTTTTCACCAAAAATTGCCCATTGGGTCTACACCAGGGTTATTGTACCCACAATAACCTATGGGGCCATTGCCTGGTGGGGTAAGACCCGTAATGTAACTACTGAGAGCAGTCTTACCACCCTACAAAGGATGGCTACCATTGCAATTACTAGTGCAATGAGAACTACTCCCTCTCAAAGCCTAGAACTTCTTATAGGTTTACTTCCACTTCACAAACAAGTGGAACTGGAAGCGATTACCTGTTCATATCGCTTGAACCTCCTGGGTCTCTGGAAGACCCCTCGCAACTCGTCTCTATATGATAAACTTTGTATAGAGGCCGTCAAGCATCCCTACTTTTTGATGCCAAGCGACTGGTTGTTAAAACATATTAGTTTCAATGCTAATTATAACATTGTGTTTCCTTCCAGAGAACAATGGAAGGATGTTCCGAAGCTTGTCGGTAATGCCAATGAAATTTGGTTCACTGACGGCTCTAAGACCTCTTCCGGTACTGGCTCTGGTGCTTTTTGCAGCAGCAGCAAAACAAAGCTTTACTTTTCGCTTGGGAAGCTTGCTACGGTTTACCAGGCTGAAGTTCTTGCTATCCTGGCATGTGTAACCAATTGCCTTGAACGCGACTTAACTGGTAAGGTTTTAAAAATCTTCTCTGATAGTCAAGCCGCCTTAAAAGCCCTCAATAGCTACTGCTTTACTACCAAGTCAGTTTGGGAATGCCACAATGCACTGGCAAGGCTCGCCAGCAAGAATAAGGTTACACTCTACTGGGTCCCTGGCCACCGCAACATTGATGGAAATGAAGCTGCTGATCAGCTTGCCAAACTGGGCTCCAACATGCCTTTCGTAGGTCCTGAACCTGCTATTGGGTTGCCCTATAACAAAGTCAGGAATACTATAAGAAACCTGCTTATGAATGACTCATATGCCAGGTGGCTTCAGTCTGACTCACAGAGGCAAGCTAAAGCTCTCAACCAACGTCAACCCTGGCTGAGGTCCAGGGAGCTACTTAGTTTGAGCAGAAAAGAGATTAAGATGTCTATTGGACTTCTCACTGGACACTGTACTCTCAATAGACACCTAAACCTGTTGGGTATCATTGATGACCCAGCTTGTAGAGGCTGCCTTGAGGCAGATGAAAGTTCTGGTCATGTTCTGTGTGAATGTGATTTTTATTCTGCTTACAGGTTTGAACATTTGGGGTACCATTGTTTAGATCCCTATGAACTGTCTAGCATTCCTGTTAGACATCTGCTTAAGTTCATTTCAGCTACTGGGCTCTTGTAGGGTTCTACTGGGGATAGTACAATAGACCTTTGGTCGCAGTGCTTGCGCTGCCTTGGGAGCGCCCCCTTTTCACTTCATTCTTCATTCATTCAAGGATCATTAATTTCATAAACTTGGTTTTACTTAACTAGATCACGAAAATTTCAAGAGCCCAATTATGGATATAGCAAACCCAATCTTAGATTTTTTTGCCACCACTAGTCCCTTAGGCCAGGCCTACTGCTAAATCAACTCCTATTTACGGATTCCAAGGTGTGTTCAAAACTTCCCCAGGTACCCTAGTCGAATGACAATCTGGTACTGATCTTGTAAATTTCAAAAGCCCAATCTTAGAAAATTTTTTTGCCAATACTGGTTTCGTAGGTCAGGTCCTGTTCATTTATTCCAAGATGAGATGCGTTCAAAACTTCTCCCAAGTTGGAACATAGTCTGGTTATCGATATTGGAAAATTCAAGAGCCCAGTCTTGGATTTTTTGACAACCTTAGTTCCCTAGGCCGGGTCTACTGCTAAATCAGGCCCTGTTCGTTAAGATGTGCTCAAAACTTCTCCTGTCACCCTAGCCTGATGATAGTTGATATTGATCTTGGAAATTTCAGTACCAAACTATCCAATAGATCCAAGATTGGCATCAGGAGCCCAATTTTGGATCTTGTGGCAACCCTAGTCCCCTTTTATTTTTTCTTTCTTTCCGCTATCTAAACGTTTATGTTGCATCATGTTTAAAAAAAATACTTGTTTTCATTTATTGTTAAAATAAAGCACAAACTAAGTTGATTTAAAGTAGTAGAGGTTGAAATTACTTCCAACTTCCAAAGTAATGGAAACGTTTTTAGGATGCAGCAGAATTGAAACCTCAAGGATGAAATGCAATTATTGGTGAACTATGTACTCTATTTTGGCATGCTGCCGAAAACATTAGTTTCGGTTGTAAGAGATAGAAATTAAGAAAATTCAGCTAAAATATTCGAGATCTTAGTCAAAAAAATAGTGAAAATTATTTGATCTTTCAAATTTATGAAAATAACAAAAAGATCATACAATATTAATTAGAGAATTCATTTCTTGAAATACAAGTGTCTAATTCATCTAAAATTACACCCCCCCCCCTTTTTAAAAAATTCTGCATTTTTTTGTATGATTTAAAAAGATAGCAATAAGAAATAAGCAAAAGAAGGTTTTAAAACTAAATAAAAAGCCTTCAAGCTCCCTTTTTTACGTTCGATTTCACAGTACAAATTAAGAGGAAATCTCGCATGACTAATTTTGTATAATATTTTAAAAAAAAAAGCTATACAAATGTTAAGCCGCACAATTTTTCCTCTTTTTTGACTTTGAGCTGTTTTCATCCCTGGGTCTACTGCTAAATCAGGCCCTATTCGTTAAGATGTGCTCAAAACTTATCCAGGCACCATAGCCCGATGATAGTTGATATTGATCTTGGAAATGTCAGTACCAAACTATCCAATAGATCCAAGATTGGCATCAGGAGCCCAATTTTGGATCTTGTGGCAACCCTAGTCCCCTTGTCCAAATGTACTGCTAAATCAAGCCTTGTTTATGGATTCCAAGATGTATTCAAAGCTTCTCCAAGTACCGTCTATTCTTTTATCGTACTAACCTATCTCCTAACCTATCATATCCCTTTTTCAAATGAAAGCGTTTTCAAGACTGTCAGGCGCGCCTTTCGAGGTTGGACAGTACCCCAGTCGGGTGACAGTCTGGAACTGATCTTGAAACTTTCAAGAGTCCTATCTTGGATTTTTTTCTGATGCTGGTCCTCTAGGCAGGCATCAAGATTAGGGGTCAAAAACCCCTCCCTTAAGAGACCAAGTATATCCTAAAGCAGCTATTTTTTAAACTTTTATTTCGAAAAAATCGCACCACAACCCCGTTTTCGCAGGAAAATTGTACTTTGATTCCTCCCTTTTGGAAAATGACCTCCTCCTAACCCAGAAGCTGGATCCGCTCTTGGCCTTTGGCTAGGTCTACTACCAAATCAGACCCTGTCCTGTCCTTGGATTCCAAGATGCGCCCAAAACTTCTCCAGGTACCCTAGTCCGAAAATAGTTTGATATTGATCTTGGAAATTTCAGTACCAAACTATCCAAAAGATCCAAGATTGGCCTCTCGGATCTTTTGGATGATCTTCTTGGGATCTTTGGAGAGCCTAATCTTGGATTTTTTGGCAACGTTAGTCCCCTTGGCCAGGTCCATGGATGTCCAAGACGCGCTCAAAACTTTTCCAGGTACCCCAGCCGGATGATGGTCTGGTACTGGTCCGGTATCTCCATGAGCGCGTGCAGGGCGAGGGCGGCCTCCACGTTGCGCGCTGCCCGCGCCACCCTGTGGTAGTCCACGAAGTGGAAGTTGTCGAAGGCGCGGTCGGTGACGCCCTCGTCCCACTCTTCGAGGGCGGCGAAGGGCCCATCGCCCACGCCCACCGCCACGACGCTGAGGGCGCAGCGCGAGGCCTGCACCAGGGCGTGGCGGGAGTGGGCGTCCTCGGGCCGCATCTGGCCGTCGGTCAGCACCAGCAGGATGTGGAAGCAGCGGGTGCGGTGGACCAGGTCCGTGGCCCGCCGGATCAGAGGCGCCAGGCTGGAGGGACCGCTGCGCTGGACCTAGGACAGTGAGGAAAGGGACGTTGAAGGACTAGAATTCAATATTTCTGATGTAAAAAAAAAATCTCACAAATATCCCAACATACTAAACGCAACTAAAGAACAAATAGCAAAAATTACCGATCCTATTATTTCAATTTTACCCTAGGCCAATTTGGTGAGTCTGATAAGGAAAAACGGTATAAGGAAAAGAGCCATGACATTGACCAGTAATAAATATTGTTTGGAATCTGTGAATTATTCTAGGACTTAATTTTTAATTAGGGAAGAAATTAAATACACGCCGACCAGTGTCAACATGCACCCGACGATATTCCAACTTGATTTGATCTGCAACTTCCTAAATCCCCTACAATTTAGGAAGTTGCAGATTTTACCAAAATACTAGAAAGCTAGTAAGTGTATGTTGAAAACACGTATCTTTGGGAAACAAAAACGAAGATTATCATCTCACCCTCCTTGCGCTGTGATTATAAGCATCCAGAACATCATTCATGTCGGGACATGTTGATCCAGACGGCCTCAGCGGGAACACGTCATAGTCTTTAGTCCTGACGTCACCAAAACCGTAGGCGTGGATTGCCTGGCCGTGCAGGAAAGGCGTGAAAGCTGGAGCCAGTGTGTGCAACACTTTCTGGTAAGGATTGAAGACAGCAGTGCCTTTCAAGGCGTGGAGAAGCTCTCCTGGTGGGAAGAAAGAAAAAACGATCATTCATATAACAAAAACTTTCCATCTTCACTGCAAAAAATAAACCGTTGTTTTTGCAGTATAATATTGGCTGGAGAGGTTCCAGTTTAAAACTGCAAAATGTACAGTAATAAACTAAAACTTTCAATTTTACAGTTTCTTACTGTAAAGCAGCAATTTTGCAGTTTATTACCACAAAAGTAGCTGTATTATACCGTAAAAATAACAGTATAATACTGGCAGCTGAGGTGCCAGTTTAAAATTAAAATATATAGTAATAAAAAGTAAAATTAGTAATTTTACAGTTCATTACTGTAAAGCAGCAATTTTACAGTTTGTTATTCTAAAATTAGCAATTTTTACAGTTTGTTACTATAAAATTAGCTGTATAATACTGTAAAACAACATCAATTTTATTACAGTGTTATGGCAATAATCAAGTTCTTCATTTCAAATTTTTTCCGGGGGAGGGTAGGGTAGGGGGCAAAAGGTGAACATTCAATGCAAATTTATCTCAAACAACAAAAACCACACCTACTTATATCTCTGATCAGCTTCACCAATTTTTCTCCCCAATTCTGTCCTGTAAATGTATCAATACGTGAATGATCTCTGTAAATGTGGTTTTTCTGCCCGTGCAGTGTCAGTGCAGAGGAAACAAAATCCCTCTAGCATCTCGATGCTTGGAATCAAGTAATTTCTTAAATTTAAATTATTTCTTTATTGTAATTTCTTTATTTATTTATTTATTTTGTGTGTGTGTGCTTGGAATGTCTGGAACGGAAAAAAAGCAATTCTATTCTGCGCATAATTCGAACTTTTAAAAAATTAATAATATGCAAAATAAATAAATAAAATAAAAAAGAGGGGTAAAAATAAAAATGCACAAGAGGGTTGTGAAAAGTTATTTTTTGTGTGTGTGTGGGGGGGGGGGGGAGATTTGAGCCATTGAGCTTGGGGGGATGGGCAACCCTGCCTGTGGCATATGTGTGTATTGTAGAAGTCGTATTTCGCACCAAATTTCGGCACAGTGGGAAAAGGGAAGTATCATACCCCAAATTGCCAGCCTGCCTGGCACAAGACAACTACTATTGGTCCTATCCCAGAAAAAAAAAAGAAAAAGTTTTCCTCTCACCTTTAAAGGTCCTTCGCCCCTGCCACTCGTTGCTGGCGCTGAAGTCTATCCCGACGATGAGGCGCACGCGCTCCAGCCCCGCCCTCCGCATGGCCGCCGTGACCTCCGCGTAGCTCCGGAAGTGGTCGCGGAAGGCCGTGAATGACCTCACCTCCTCACGCGTGAAGCCCAGCACCGTGAAGAGGCTGCAGCTGCTGTAGCCCCGCTCTGCACGCGGCTCGTCCACATACGACGACTGCGCGTTCTGCTGCTGGCTGGTGTGCTCCTCGACGTACCGGTCGAACAGCACCAGCGCCACGACGGTCGCTATCATAAACAGGATTAGGGCCACCATTTTGATTTTTGTCTTCTTCTTCTTCTTCGCTAAGCCTAATTCGAAATTTGTCTACATATCACAATGTCAGAGGGTATTTTTGTCTTTGACTAGGATGACTAGATAGTTTCACATCAATCTCGTGAAATTATATGTGTAAAAATATTGTTGTTCCGTACTAATTTACTTTGAATTCTATATAAGCCTTTTATTTAGCCCTTGATCATCCGAGGGGCTTTGCTCTTTCTATAGAACTAAGAATGCATAAAGTTCAGTTCATATTTGTAATCTACCGACTAGTAGTTCTTGAAATCACGGTAGGTAGAACAATTTTCAACCCTGAAAGTTATACATCTTAATAATTTTGACAAAATGTTTCAGGTAAATTCAACATCAAGTTTATTGTCAGTTAGTTTTAATCTGCACTTGTATAATATTTAGAGAATCGTGTATTTTACTGGTTTGTGGTTTTTTAAATCAGTTTTATTCGTAGTGCAACAATAGTAACTAAAGCATATTTTTTCAATGATGTATTTCCATACAATTTTGCGCTCTACGTAGAACGAAAACAGTAAAAAAAAGTTATAGATTTTTTCTCTGGATCACAATGTCAAATCAATGTCATCTGGTATGGTACTATGTTCTGATATCATCGGGTGAACTTGGTAAATTATTTCATGAAAATTAAAATGGAGAAACGTCTTACTGCATTCTTGAATCTTCTTATTTCAAGGATTTAGTTCACTTACATCAAATGTTATGGCAGTAAATATGAAAAGTTCGACTCTTTTTTTTTTCTTTTTTTTCTCTCCTTTTTATTCAATTAATTATTTTTTCTTTCTCGCGGTTTTAATTATAACAAAATAACTAACATTGTTTTTACATTGAAGTCATTTGAAACTCCTGATGTTTTTTTTAACGAAGAGTTTCTAAAAGCAGATTTAACTAATCACTAATTTCGTTTTGTTTTCTTTATTTTTCAGAGGTTCTATAGATTCCATTTATTTACCATTATCTTGTAGATACGATAGCTTTTAAAGTAGTAAAAGCATTCTAATCTTCACCGAGTGTTATACTTCAAAAAAAGTTTATGTTGTTGAATAATTACCTCAATAAAAATATTTCTGTGTTACTGAAAATAAAGTTGAAGGGTGAGTGGATAAGTGCGGGTTTTAAAAACTATTTTAAATTTTATCAATTTTTTGTTGTGATTATTAAATGATAGAATAAGCAAAAAATTCTCCAAAAAAATCCATACAAAATGTTAAAAATCACTAATAAAAGATATTTAGCATATCTAAGATATCAGTTTAAAGTTAGGATACCCGTTTCAATTGTTTATTTCTAAAGGGCTTTTTTTCGAAAAAAAAATTTAAAAATACTTTTTCGAGAAAGGTCTTGAATCTCAAAATGGGAATTCAAATAAAGCTCCGATACTTTTTGCAGAGTAATAATTTTAATTCCACTCTTGCCGGCGAAATAAGTAAACGAGGTTATTCTTACTATCTACACCGCAGAATATAGAAAGTAATTTGTAAAAATTGAAAAGCGGAATTTTTCTTTCTACTCCCGTTTATATTCTATTTAAAAATATTGCTAAAAATCAAGCTAATCAAAAATTTAGCTTAAAAAAATTCTGTTTAGGAGTAATTAAACTTAGAACTAAAACACTATCAATATAAAAATTCGATGATTTTTTTCCTAATTTAATATTATTTATTAGTAAAAACCTCTTATCGAAATCAAAATATTTTTAAAAAATTCCAATCTGGTTTTAATTTTATGTGTGTTCACAAATAATCTTGTGTTAGCAAATCTTTTCTAAATGTAAAAATAAAAAACTTTTAAAAAAGACTTTTGTATTCTAATTTGGGCTTCTATTTAATGCTACAAATATTTTTCAAAATCTGAATGTATGAAATTTCAATTCTCTTTGGAAGGTTTTCCAACCCTACAACTATTATTTTCTAAATTTTGACAGTACTTATTTCATAACAAATTTATAAACATGAGGTTTAATAAAGACACATATAAATAATTAAAAAATAGTTTCAGAGAAAGAAAATACTCTTAAAATTTCTAAGGAGCAAAAATATACAAATGGAGTTTGTTGCAAAAAACCACTCTAAAAACAATGTGTCTAAATTTAGTATTAAGGAGACTTTGTGTGCTATAATAAATATATAAATATTTTATAAATATATCTTTGGTATTCTAAACTGAAACGTAAAATACAAAATCTACAAATCTGAGTGTAACGAGTTCTTATCACAAATTGGGCTGATCACGGTATTCAGATATGACTTTGAGAAGCTAACTTCGAACAGCTGTTTTGTAAAATGACTAGAATGTTTGACTATAATGAATTAAAAACAAATCTCTCTCTCTTCAGGTTTTCTTTGCCTTTGAAATTTGATGAAGTTTTGGCAGCAGATATTCTTTGAACATCAAATTAGTTCGTGAGCTATTAAGCCGCAAGATTATGGCACAGTTATCTTGTAAGAAACTTGTATTCTGGTTTGGAAATTCAAATGGCATGTTTCGAACTTGTGACATTTAAATATCAGTCTGTGGCTTCTTATTTCTTTCAGAGGTTCTTTCAAATGCGAAGAATTGAAGTATTGTTAATGCCATTTTCTGAAAGAAAAAAAAGTTAAATTACTATAATAATGCTTCATAAAATTAACCATACATTGTATTTCACGCTGCTGGGTTGTTCTTCAAAAAGTGTAACATTTGCCGTTGCATGCATTTTACAACAAAACATTTAATAACTTGTTGTGACTCCCCTTTTGTTTCACTCTTTTTAACAGGATTGCCAGATTTAAGAACTGTAAATACGGAACAGCCTTATGGGAGGGGGGAGGGGGATTGAGAAATGAAGTCTAAAGGTTGAATTTTTACAACTTTGACTTTAATATCAAACCTTTCTCACAAATATACATGAAGGAAAAAAAATGCACAATGATCATATGAATAAAAATTACATTTTTTACCATTGCATACTTATTTTTCTCAAAATTAACTATTGTGTAATTTCAAATTCCCTTGTTATTAACAACTTTTTTCTTGACATAGGCCGATCATTGCGAATTTTGCCAGGTTGTCAAAAAGTAAAAATTCAATGTAAATTTTCAAAAAAAAAAAAAAAAAGGAAAAACCACGACCACTTATATGTAAATACATTAAGTAGGTTCGTTTAGTTCTTGACAGAACTTCTTGTTTTTCTCATGATTGTACATACTTAAATACAGAGGTGTCGGTAACAGTTAGAGTCGCGAGTTCAATTGTTTTTCCCCCACCTCAAAAATTGCCCAACGAGCTAAAAGACATTTTCACTTTAAAAAAAAGGGGGGGGGGGAGGGAGAAGAATAGAAATGAAAAATCCAACATAAAATCAAGAGAAGATTTTTCTAAACAATAGTCAATGTGTTTTATATTAGAATTTAGGTACTTTTTGTATATGGAAAAAATATTATACCGAAAAATTGGGCGTCATTTTTGACAATGAGTCAGAAGTAGTTATTGCCAAAAATCTTCTTGTTAAGTTCTAACACGTAATAGCTACAAAAAGAAATTAGATCTGAACTCAAGAAGTAACATGTTTTAGCCAATTTTCCGGGTTTGGAAATTTCTGGAACTTTTATCATTCTTATGATTAAATTCCAACAACATCATAACTACCACGAATTTCACGTATACCATGTATACCTACCATAAGCTTTACAATACACGTTTTTTGAGCTTCCAACCTCAAAAAACGCGTTCCAAACTCTTTAGTTTATTAAAAAAGAGGACAGCGCATTTTATTGTTGTAAAAACTTTTTTAGCAGCTTTTTTTGTGTCGAAATAATAATTTAGATTGATGAAAACAAATTTTAAGTTAGTCAAGTTTGATAAGAAATCTCTTGTATGAAAAAGTAGTTTGTGTGCGTGTTCGTCAAAAACTCATTACTATATATTTTACCTTTCTTGGGGTAATGTAACAATGTCCCTCATCTTTTTCAATTAACATCATTAATTTTGTGTTTCAAGAACAATTTTTATTGTGTTGAAAAAATTATTTTCATTGGACGTCTTGCAATATTCCAATATATTTTCTGAAGAAGCGTCACAAAGCTGGTATTCGGGCAAGAAGCCTCTTGGATTTGTTCCATGTGATTTCGCAGAGGAACACAACAAGAGATGAAATGTAACCACCTAACAAAACCAAGAACACTTCCTTGAAATCGATGACTGACAACGAAAATTTTATGTTTGCCTCACGGTCAACATTCCGTATAGTATGCTGAAAAAAATACTGGTTCGAAAACTTCTGAAAAATTCCACATTCAACCAGTCTATAAACCACTCGGTTTAGTTCTTCAGAGCAAGGAAACCGCTTTGACATCGCCACACCGAGAGGGGTGATGTCGAAAACGTCGTCGGATATTAAAATGCTCTCGGAATGAAAGAATTTAAACCACGTTTCTACAAAAATGACGGCAGCTTCCTCGTGGAATATTTTGTTCGAGACTTCAGTAATTGTGTGAGGGATAAACCATTCATTTTCCTGAATTGCTTTCCCGAGGTACTGCACGAAAATGTCTTCGGTATTGCTGAACATTTCCGTCACAGATAAGCCTTTAAAAGTGTAGCATTTACAGGATCTGGTTCGTACCGCTTCAGCAAGCTCAGCAATTGAACGAATTCCTGTTTCACGTTTCGGTATTGCTAGCATAGTTAGAAGGACTCCTTCGTATGATAAAGTTAATGTCACCATAGCAATTAAAATAGTTGTGCATAAAATTCGCTTACTTATGCCATAATTTTCTCGTAACGTTAACCTAATCGTTTTCATTTGAAGCAGTTCAAATAATTTAAATAACGAAGCTTTTTTAATGAAAAACATACGCGTTACAAAATATATAACTAAAACTGTCAAAAGTATGACTATCCATAATGTTGTGGAAAAGGGTGAAAGTATGGAAATAAATCTAGGAAGCGTTCCAGGTGCCCTAGTGACAAAAATATATTTTTCAACAGCATAAGGAACACTGAAGTCAACAGCAAAAAATCGCTCTTCAGTAACGGAAACACTAGAAATGGCGAAATCTGCCTCGTTTCTTTGAAGCATTCCTATGAGTCCCGTCCAACTCCCGTTCTTATTTACTCTGCCCCATTCTTTGTCTTCGGGAACTAGAATTTTGTGGTTTGGAGCAAAGTGTTGGAGTATAAGTTTGACAACTTCCGCCTCGTAACCTCCTCGTATTTGCACTTCTGAACCAGTTTGGTTCATTTCGATTACATGACGCATTTGGTTTGTCGCAAACCTCAAGTATTTGTTGCAAATCATCATTCACGTTATAGGAAATGACAGTTTTTATGATCTAATATCGCCATTTGCACAAATGTTCTGGAAACAGTGGCGCACCCAGGATTGTTTCCTGGGAGGGGCTACGTGGAACTCCCTCGGAAAGTTTTCGAATTCGAAGTCCTAAAGAAAAAAACTGCAGCCCTTTTTGGAGAAATTAAAAAGAGGCTTGGGTGCTATGTCTTGGCATTTTTCCAAAAATCAAGTCCGAAAAACGCATTTCAAATGGTTTGGTCCAATCAAGGGGGTTCATCTTGATGCTTCTAGGAGCGGCTTAAGCCCCTTAGCTCCACCGCCCCCCCCCCGTGGGTGCGCTATTGTCTGGAAATGCCTTAAAACACGGTAACAGTCAGTTTTATCTTGAAAGATGAATTGATCAACGTTATTTCGAATTTATACTGAAGTGAAATTTTTTAACGTTCCATGGCACTGTTGCCATGACCTGTGTCTTGATCAGTACTAAATTCACGTCGAAGACATACCAGAAGTAAATTTAGAAAGTCCACCATTTGGTGGAATTAGTCACTTGTTTGATGTAGACAAGAACCAATTACAAAAATTTCCACGGAAAACATTGGACTACTTTTTTCTTGCGGAAAAATCCTCAACCATGTCAAACCTTTTGGGGACCCATTTGCTTTCATCCAATTTATTTATTCGGTGAACACAGTATAGGTATCAACTTTTTGAAACAGAAACTATTTGATGAGACAAGAGTTGGCTTTTGACAATTCTTGTACGCAGTTGTTTTGTTGCCTCGCCGTCCTCTGAGGCCAGCTGCGCCCGACGGAGGGTTAAAAGCTATCTGTAATTTAATACAGTAAAACCAAAGATACTCAAAAGAGTCTTTGGTAAAACTGCTCATGATGACAATTCGTTGATGTTAATTTTTACAACTAAACTGATAGAACTGCATGAAGTCTTAAGTACGATACCACCGTTTTGAGTAGAAATGTTTTTCAGAACGATGCAATGTTCCATTATTCATAAGATTTCAGTGGAACACAAAAGCGGGAAATTATATAACTGAGACATAATGCATTACGGTTCGTAGAAAACTATAATTTTGAAAGCAAACCTTTCGATAAATATTAATAATCTGTTTCATAAACATCAGCCAAAAGCACAAAATGTTTTAATGGGTAATAATTTTAAAATTACTTCTTTTTTCTCGCTTTGTTAAAAGATTTTTTCTTTCGTATTTTAATTGGAAAATATGTACACAGTTTTCAGTGTAAACCATTAAATCCAGTTGAACTAATATTGCCTCTTTTTAAATTCAAATAGAGACATTTATTTCATTGCAACAATAAAATAAAATATTTGGAATCCATTCTTTAAAAACATTTTTTGCTTTTGAGTAGATAATATAAAATATATGGCATTTTATTTCCTTTAAACACGACCACGATTTTTTTTCATCGATCGGATAAAAGAGCTTGTTAGATTTATTATTACCACATTTGGCTTTTTTGGGAACAAATTTGCTCAGAATACTTTAGCAATCATTTTTATAAAGACTTACTGCGAATCGTATATGCATGTATTATTTTTTAACAATAATGTACATGGTATAGTAAAAACCTTTTTTTTTGTTAACATTTATTTTCTGTAATCCAAAGCGTTTACACTATTCAATGCTTTTATTACACTTTTTAAAAATGTGAAGAAATATTGTTTTTGGCATTGCTTTTTACGTACATTAAAATCTATTATCCAATTTTACAAGGTGATGGTTTAAGTTGCGCGAGAAAGTAATAAACTCAAAATCAATGTTCATGAGTTTGTAAAACTACACACACTCGAGTTTCTGGAAATAAGACAATATATTTATTTGGTGTTTGAAATTTAACTAGAGTTTGGAGCAGTATGTAAAAAAGGTTAAATTTATAATTAGTTAAAAATGGGGGCGAAGTTTGGAACTTACGAAAATACAATTGCTCTCTCACATACAAAACCAATGTTTTTATATAAATATGGAGATGCTTTTATCCATCGATGTTTTGTCTGATCTTCTTAGGTAAAACCTTCCGCGAATTTACGCATGCGTCAGGTCTTCTCCGATCTTACCAAAATAGGGGTGTTGGGTAAGATGAAACAATAAGGGGAAGAAGAATAAAAAGCATTTTGAGCCGTGGCAAACAACGTGGAGTGATGCTCATTTCAAATACATAGTTTTGTTGAATATGTCAAAAGGATTTAGCAAAAATGCAAGTTTTAAATAGAAAACTTCGGAAAATTACTACCCACAACCCATCCGCCCTTTTTTAAGTGGAACTGTTCACGAGAGCTAACTTTTTTATTCCCTAGAATCAGTGCCCGATTAAGATATTACGGGGCCCTAGGCCAAACACTTTTTTTTGGGGGCCCCCTGTACTGAAGCTTTACAATTTTAGGCATTGGATAAAACAATTTTAGCCATCGATTAGAGCAATTCTAGTTATTTGGGGTCCCTACATTGTGGGGGCCCTAGGCCACGGCCTAGTTGGCCTATTCAGTAATCAGGCCCTGCCTAGAATGTGCTTTCGTTTTGAATTAAAATACTGTTACTCCTCCTTCAATTTTAAGAATTTTTGGCGGAATAGCTCAGCAACCCCCTGGCATGAGCTCGCGGACCCCCAGGGATCCACGGGCCATACTTTGGGAAACTCTGACCTTTGACCTAAGTCATCTACACTAAAAAATGAACGTTGTTTTTACAGTATAACACAGCTAATTTTATAGTACTTAACTGTAAAATTGCTACGCTTACAGCTTATTACCGTGCATTTTACAGGTTTAAACTGGAACCTCTGCCTGCCAGTATTACACAGTTGTTTTTACAGTATGATACAGCTACATTTTCGGCAATAAACTTTAAAATTTCTAACTTTGTAGTAAGAAACTAAAATTGCTAGTTATACAGTTTATTACTTTGCATTTTACAGTTTAAAAGTGGAACTTCGGCCGCCAGTATTATACTGTAAAAACGACAATTCACGTTTCTCAGTGTACATTTTTTATCCAAAGGACATTTTTCATTTTGTGCAGTGTCCTTGACTTGCAATGATAAGGTCACCACCCCCCGTTCTTTAATGTGATAAAAAAACGATGAAGAGGCTGCGATTCGAGAAACTTTTGATAAATCGTAATGAACTTCTAATCGAATAGGATGTAATGTACTTAGAGCAAAACCGCAACGGATCGGTAATTAGATGAAAGGCACGAAACAAAGGAACATCATTCACCATGGATAGGGGCTGTCAGTGGTCTTCCATGGGGCTACGTTTTAGAATCCTTTTTGTACACGTACTGATTTTATCGATTGAATAAAATTAAAGCTGGGCTCGTGGCATAACAATGTCAGATATATATTGAAATGGCCGGTTTAAGTTTCTTCATATACATTGAAAAACAAAATTTTATTTACAACACCAGAAAAACGGGCCTCACCCTCATTTCCAATCGAAACTGTATAGTTACACTCATAAAAAATAAGCTATTGTTTTTACAGTGTAACACTGAAAGGAGAGGTTTACAGTTTAAAACTGTAAAAACACAGTAATAAACTATAACTAGCTGTTTTACAGTTTATCACGGTAAAACTAGCAATTTTAGTTTATTACTGTAAAACTAGCAATATTACTATAAAATTAGCTGTACTGTAGTGAAAAAATAACAGTATAATACTGGCAGCAGATGCTCCAGTTTAAAACTGTAAAATGCACAAACTGTGAAACTAGCAATTTTACAGTTCAAAACAGTTTTCAGTTTAAAAATAAATCCAATCGAAACGATGGCTATACTGCAAAAATAAGCTGTTGTTTTCACAGTAAAATTCTTGAAGCAGAGGTTTCAGTTAAAAACTAAAATGCACGCACTGTAATAAACTGTAAAATTAGTGATTTACTTTTTGTAGTGAATGCGTAAACAAAAGATTATTTTTAAAGAAACAGACAGAGCTGTAACTAAATAGTAAAGTGCGACATATCGTCTGAACTTATTCAATAAAACCTTTCAAAAGTGAGCACTTATGATTCTGCTAAAAAAGAGCTTTAAGCAGCATGGAACCAAGAAAATATAGTTAAATGTTTTCCCACTTCATTCTCAAATATTATGTTGTGTGTACAAAATTTACCGTTTATTTTTTCTTATCGGCTCGAGTTTAAAATCGCTTTCTAAATTCCCAACTATTCTAATCAGAATCACTTAGTGTGCCTCAAAAATGGGCATCTCCGAGTTTGAATGACAGAACTCTACCCTAGCTAATTGCTCCAAGGGGTGTGGCGCGTTTGAAGTTTTTCCTCATTAACCCATTAATGCGGACGGTCCAAAAAAGTGTCTGAATGTCCCCAAAATGAACATTTCAACCAAATAATAGTGTTCAATGAGTACCTTGGTATTGTTCCAATTAGTTATTAACAGATTGCAGCACATAACCATTGTAAAGTGTGTTCTGTAGCAGTTTTAATGTGACTTTTATCAAAAATGACATCGTTCACAATCTCAAGAAAAAAAGCTATGTTTTCAAAGTGATTCACAGCTTCCCAATTTATGTTATTTACTGATTTTATTTCTTCTTATAAAATATCTTTTTAAATATTATATTGTAGGCAGAAAAATTTTTAGTAAAAAAAGTATGTACCCTCTGGGGTCTATCGTAACTTTTGAGGGACGATTTTTCTTTCCTTAATAAACTAGCTGTCGTGGCCGTCACGAAACTTTCTTCTATATCTATCTTATGAATTCCGGTTACAAAATAAAATACGTACTCGCCCAAGTAATTGGAGACAGCTACAATTTCCCAATTATCGTAATAGCCCTGCAAATGCAGAATCAATGAGCGAAATTGGAAATCATTGCAAAAGCCTTGTTTAGATTAATTGCAAACATTTTATTTGTTAGTAAAAAGAAATTGGCAACAGTTAAAAATTTCAAATCATTGAAAGTTTTCAGCTGTTTTGATAATTAAATAGCGTGAAAGCGATTTTTTAATGAATTAATTTTTCGCATTGTTGACTAAGCGCAAAAATCACCCCACCCTCCCCCTGGGGCGATTGGCGCCAAAATTTAATCGATGCTTGCTTCCATATTGGGTTAGTGTTATTCCAAATTTCATTCAAATCGCAGCAATATTTCCCGAGATACAGTAGGTGCAATGACAAAATAAGCACTTTTGATTGCTCCACCCCCATTTGAGATATTGACACACAAATTGAATCAGCACCTGTACTCAATAGGGTCTACCTATGGACCAATTTTCGTTTGATTTCGCCGGTTACTTCCTGAGATATAGCAGTCACCCTCGTGCAGAACACGTGCGATTGCTCCACCCCCCTTCGAGATATTGACAAACAAATTGAATCAGCGATTGTACTCAATAGGGTCTACCTATGGACCAATTTTCGTTTGATTCCGCCTGTTACTTCCTGAGATATAGCAATCACCCCCGCGCAGAACACGTGCGATTTCTCCACCTCCCTTCAAGATACTGACACACAAATTGAATCAGCACCTGTACTCTATAGGGTCTATCTATGGACCAATTTTCGTTTGATTCCGCTTGTTACTTCCTGAGATATAGCAATCACCCCCGCGCAGAACACGTGCGATTGCTCCACCCCCCTTCGAGATATTGACACGCAAATTAAATCAGCACCTGTACTTGGTAGGGTCTACCTATGGACCAATTTTTGTTTGATTCCGCCGGTTACTTCCTGAGATATAGCAATCACCCACGCGCAGAACACGTGCGATTGCTCCACCCCCCTTGGAGGAATTCGCTAAACAAAGTCAGGTGCACCAGTTCACATGGTGGTGCATATGTGAAAAAATTTTTGTTCGATTTCATGCAGTAGTTTTTGCTCTAGCGCGGCCACAAAAACTGGTCACACACATACAGACTCACACACAGACAGACACACACACACACACACACACACACACACACACACACACACACACAGACAGACATTTTCCAAAAATGGTCGAAATGGACTCAGCGCACCTCAAAACGTGCAAATCCGTCAAAATTCGACATTCGAAAATTTTTACGAAACCAATACTTTCTTCTATATAATAGATATAGAAGAAAGTAAAAAATAATTTTTTACATAATATTTTTTTTTTATTATTTTTCCTGTCCATTAAACATTGTTTGTAACCAGTATACAAAATATCTTTGAAAAAAAAAATGTCAGGCATTAATGGGTTAAGGTACAATCGGAAAGTACGATCGGAACGTAACGATTCAAAGAAGCACTTTCGCAGATGGAACCTATAGATGTACAAACACTGCAAAAAATAAAGCGTTGTTTTTTCAGTATAATACTGGCAGCAGAGGTTCCAGTATAAAACTGCAAAATGCCCTGTAATAAACTGTAAAACTAGCAATTTTACAATTTATTACTGTAAAGCAACAATTTTAGTATATTACCACAATTTTACCAGTTTATGTCCACAAAATTAGCTGTATTATACTGTAAAAACAGTAGTATAATACTGGCGGCAGAGGTTCCAGTTAAAAACTGTAAAATGCACAGTAATAAACTGTAAAATTAGTAATTTTAGTTTATTACTGTAAAGCTGCAATTTTAGTTTATTAGTGCAAAATGAGCAATTTTACAGTTTATTACTGTAAAGTTAGCATTTTTTACAGTTTGTTACCATAAAATTATCTGTAGTATACTGTAAAAATAATATCTATTTTTAATAGTGTAGAGAGAGGGGGAATGCGACTAATGCTACCTAGTGGAAGAAAATATAACAGCATTAAATCACACGAAATTTGCAGATTACTGCTTACACGTGTTTCGGTGTTTCAAGGAACTCATCTTCCAATGCAAAAAAAACTGCTTTGGATGTAAGCACTGAAAAAGGGGTTCCTTGAAGCACTAAAACACGTGAACGCAGTAATCGGCAAACTTAGTGCGATTTAACGTTGTTTTATTTTCTTTTCAATTTCAAAAACGAAGGTTTTTGTTAATTTCTTAGATATTTATTTTTCGAGCGCTATCCCAGTGCAGTAAGTTCGTGTAACAAATATAAATTGAATTTCGGAATGAATTTATCCGAAAAGTTTACTTAATTAAAGTAATTTGTTCGATTTTTCGCTCTTAAAATTTATTATCCATGCAAAATAAGTCAATGTAAAGAGACAATGACTGTTGAATGCTGTTGGTTATTTAATGGTATTTTAAATGTTTAGTTTTGGCAACATACCAAAGCGAAAGCTTTTGTGCAGCAGAAAATCAAACACAAAAGCACTGTTATTCTGTCTTGAAGTCTTTATTTGAAAGAAAAATGGAAAGATTTTTCCTTATATTCTCGAAAAATGCTCTTGTTCAAACAATTGCACAAGTAGGGCAAAGAAAATAATTAATTGTCACTAGAGTATATGATATTAACTCGTTTTCACAACGATATGCTTTCATTTCTATTCAAATATTTAAGCTTAATTATTTGATAACGGTTATAATACTAGGGATGCACCGATTAATCGGCCATAATCGGCCACTTTGCCGATTATTAATAATCGGAAAAATTGCACCGATTAATCAGCGAAAAAAATATTTTTAAATATAATTTTTTAAAGTTACATTCACTAAGAAACTATGATGAACAATTTCATTAACAGTAATAATAATCCTCACAGTTGATATAAAGTTTTTAATGAATTAATTTTCCTACTTTGAATAAATATACTTAGATAATGTTGCAACATTTTTCACGTGTCGATACTTTTCTCTTTTGCATAGTGCTTTTAGATAACCCCTAATTTTTACAAAGAACAAAAGTCTTCAATTAAATTGCTACTAATAATTGAAAAATTTCAACTAAAAGCACTCCTAAATTAGAGTGCTCCCCAGACTCAGCCTAATTTCTTGTTTTGAATTTTCATGTCTAGTTAACGTAATTAACAATGTGTTAATGTAATATTATTGAAAATAATATGGAAATTGGTTCTAAAAAATTGGATAAAGTTTTGAAATTATTTTGTTAAAACTGGGAAAAAAATATTTTCTCAGAAATAAGTTACTGTTTCTAAAATCGAAATTGAAAAAGAAAGAAAAAAAAGTGATGGTGAAATTGGTAGTATTAAAAACAATCATCTTTATCATTAATCAGCTTAGCTGATTAATCAGTAATCGGTAATCTTCCAATTTGCTTATCGGTGCATCCCTATATAATACCATCATTTTTTTCTTCTTTTTTATTTTCTTCTACATCTAAAAAATAAAAGAAAGTATTGGACTCGTGAAAATTTTCTAACATCGAATTTCGTTGAAATTTTGTACCTTTTGAGGTCTGCTGACTTCGACCCACTTTGACCATTTTTGGAAAATGTCTGTGTTTGTGTGTATGTGACCGTTTTTTTGCGTCCGCTCTAGAACAAAAACTACTGCAGGAAATCGAACACAACTTGTTTTTCTTGCGTTTGAAATTGCATAAGACTAATTTAAAAATTGTGAATGAATGGAGACACTTGTATTTAAAATAACGAGATACAAGAGCACACACCCATATCTTAGAAATTTTATAAACATCTTGTTAAATTTTAAAGCATTGAAAATGGGAATCTACATGCATTTTAAGTCAAAAATTTTACCTGCGATGAAATTTGTTACAATCACAACAATGATGATTTTTTAATCTTGATCTTCTTTCGAATATTCTCCCGAAATATTTATGAAAATATTATAGAATTATATCAACATATTTATAAGAATGATTTTTATTAAATAATTCCGCTTGTTAGTAAAAGAAATACAGATTATTGTTATTATTTTGCCAAAAGTATTTAAAAAAAACTATCTTATTGTTTCCAGATATAGTATTGCAGGGCCATAACCAGACCTTGTTTGGGAGAGGGTTTTACCAAACATTTTTCTCGTGAAATGTATAAAGTCAATAAAATTTGATTTCATGTTCTATATCCTGTTGATTTTTGTTACAGTAGATGTTAAAAGGGTATGAACATGAAAAATGCAAAAACAAAATGACTCATTTTTCAATGAAGAAAAAAACATCTGGATAGAGTTTACTCATATACGCGCAATCGAAGGAATACTTTTGAAATTTCGAATCTTACGGACACTTATAAGATGTGTTAAATATAGAGTTCGGTACTTACACACAAATTTGAAGTATTTTAGTGGTATAAAAAATTCAAAGTAAAAGGTGTATTGATAAGAAATTATATTTGCAATAACCACACTACAAATAAATAATGCAGAAAAAATACTTAATTTGCACAATTATTCACTAATGATAATCAGTGGCGTAGCTAGGGATTGGCAGGAGTGGCTCTTGCCACGGGCGCAGCAACCAGGGGGGCGGCATTTTGACCGATTAAAAAAAAAAGATCAAGTCCAAACAGACTAAAAAATTAAAATTTAAAGACACCCCGAGACGCGCAAACTGCGCCCCCACGCTACAAGACAAATGATTGGGATTGATAATTTCATTTTTCAAATGCAGCTTCAAAATAAATAAGAAAATTAAAATTAAATAGCAATAATATTTTTTTCAGTGCGAAACTATGAAAAGCATTTTTAGAATAGTTTTGAAAAAATTCGGAGGGGGTTTTAACCCTAAAAACCCTCTCCTTAAATACGGCCCTGTAGTATTGTAAAAAAACATTTTTGCAAAGCTAATTGATTTATTTTTCATATGAACGGGTACATGCACATGCAGAGATTGATTTTTTAATCAAGTATTATTCAACAATACCTGTTTCTTAAACTTTTATTTTAAGAGTGGTAGACATTCGCCCCCCTCCCCCCCCTCCCCCCCCCAAAAAAAAAACACCGTGACAAGCCCTCAATTTTCAATAGATATGCAATTATTCTCCATAGAGAAATCACCCAAAATATTTATGAATATTTTATTATTAAATTTTACAAAAATAAAGAATATTAGTAATAAATTTTATGTCGTAAGGAATAAACTAAACAAATTTTTATGTAACATCTAAATTTCATTTTATTACAGATGAGATGTTTAATATTGTACAAAACAGAAATGAACTTCAAGCCGTAAGAAATAAAGTAAGCAAATTTTTATGTAAAATAAAAATTTAATTTTGATGCGATAATGTAAAATACTGTATAAAAAATTAATAAATGTGAAGTCGTAATTGTTAAAATATTTTTTTTACATGTAAAATTAAAATTTAATTTTGAGGCAGATAATGTAAATATTTGCACAAAAAATTAATGAATTTCAAATTGCAATTCATACAATATTTTTTTTACTGTGAATTAAAAAAAAAAATCAATTTTGTTGCAGATGAAAAACATTGTCAGAGAAGAACATAATGATCATATTGTATCATAGCAAAATGAATATCATGTTTAAAATATATATTTATAAAAAGGAATGTTGATTTTTTTACAAGGAAAAACATTCATTGTCTTTTATTAATCGTAGATCTTCCTTGTGTTTATCATCAGATAAAAATTACCCTTTCATAAACACTCCCTCCTAAGACTCCCTACCCCAGCCGCTGCTTCAGAACTAGGTCACTAAACATTTCCAAACACAACTAAAGCTGATCCAGTGCAAATCAAGGATGTAATAATAAATAATCTACCTGTACTTCTTGAATTTGCTGCGTTAGTAATGCGAATATGGATATTTGAGAATTTCAGCCACGCTCACGTTTTTTCCGAATATCATTATTTACATAGAACACTGGGCAGAATTTTGACAGGCAGCTATGACGTTAGGGTTGCAGCAAAGGCGTCGCGAGCTTGTCGCCAAGATATCGCCAAGAAAGCATGGGGGAAAGTTCTTCGATCTATCGATTGAAAATCTCTTGCGCGATTTTGCGTGTGAATAAAGTTAAACTTAAATTTTTTTACCTGAAATAGCGTTTGTCAGAAATACTGGAATCACATATTAATGCACTGTCTGCTTTTCATAGATGAAAAATGTTTAATACATACATTTTAGTCGTAGCAGACATAATACTGAAAATGCTACATAGCTAACTTAAAATTTTACTCCAAAACTTTAACAACTGATAACAAATAAATGCAAATAATTCCAAAAACGGGGTGAGTATTAAAAATAACAATCAAAAATCATGCCCACGTAAATAAACAATCAAAAATCATGCCCACTTATACGTGTAAATACATAAAGTTTTATCTCAAACTTCCACTCGTTCTTTGTTAAACAAACTGTTTTTTAAACTTCCAGGGGGGTAACTGAGGGATTCCTGTTTCAAAGCATGTAATAAAACCCACTATGTACACAATTTTCTTCTTCTTTTCCTTCCTTTTATTTCCTTTTCTTCAGACGTATATGTCAGTAAAAATTAAAAATGTCACTTTTCATGAAACTAAGCTGTTCCAGTTGACATTTATACACTGTAAAAAATCAATGTTGTTTTTACAGTATAATATTGTATAATTTTATAGTAATAATTTTACAGTAACGAACTGTAAAATTGCTAATTTAACAGTTTACTACCGCACATTCAGGGGCGGATACAAAGGAGGGGAGATGGGGGCGATCCCTTGAGGGATTCTTCTCCAGCAGTTTTTCGACTTTGAAGTTCAAAAAAGGCCACTTTAGTTGATCTTCGATGATGATACTATGAGAAGTGGTTGGGATTGATATCTCCGATTTGGAATTTTTTCGAAATTGAAGACCGAAACATTTGTAATAAACGTGTGTTAACCAGGATATGTGGGAAAAAAAGGGGGGAAATAGAAAATAAAAAACAATCGCCCCTCCCTTGGAACATTTCTGGATCCACCCTTGCGCACCATTTTACAGTTTTGAACTGGAACCTCAGCTGCCAGTATTATGTTGTTGTTTTTACATCATAATACAGCTAAATTTTACGGCAGTAAACTGTAAAATTTCTCACTTTACAGTAAGAAACTGAAAAATTGCTAGTTTCACAGTTCATTACTGTGCATTTTACAGTTTTAAATTGGAACCTAGGCTGCCAGTATTACACTATAAAAACTACAGTTCATTTTTTGCAGTGCAGTAGTTATTTGTGTGTTTACGTTTTTTTTTCTTATTATTATTTTTTCTTATTATCTTTATTTATATTTATGGGCATATGTTACGTGTATTATGTATTATGTCTTTCAGATATGTGTTCCTTTTTAACCTACTCAAAATTGTTGCTCTGAGTTACATGTATTTTCGATTTTACATAAATATCTCCCAGACCCATTCCAAACAGGTAAGTCCACGCTGCAAAAAATGAACTGTCGTTTTTACAGTACAATTCCAATTTAAAACTGTAAAATGCACAGTAATAATCTGTGGAACTAGCAATTTTACAGTTTCTTACTGTAAAATGAGAAAATTTACAGTTTACTGCCGCGTTCATAGCTGTATTATACTATAAAAACAACAGTATAATACTGGCAGCAGAGGTTCCAGTTTAAAACTGTAAAATGCACTGTAATAAACTATAATTTGTAAATATATACCAGAAAGCAACTTAACTTGACACTAAACGTCACTATGCACGGAGTCAATAAGAGCTCAGAAGCAGTTAAGGATCTCCTCTAATCAGCCAAGTAGGCTGTGACGTTTTATCTAGCTCGGTTTTCATTGGCTGACGTCACACTGACGTCACGACGCTAGTGTCAAGAAACCTTGCAGCGTAGTATAGTAATGTATTAGTAAATAAATTAGCAATTTTACAGTTTAATGCTGTAAAAGTAGCAATTTTGCAGTTTAGTGCTGTAAAATTAGCAATTTTTACAGTTTATTACCATGAAATTAGTTGTATACTGCAAAAACACCCTTCATTTTTTACAGTGCAAGCCAATTGGAAGGTACGGGGGTCTCATGAGCAAAGCCATGGGGGAAGAAATTGGATCCCTGATCCCTTAACTGACGGATCTGCTAGTTACACTCATTGTTTTAATCATCAAAAGGAGTATTTGAGAGAGTAAAAGCAGGAAGTTCCGTCAATAACTAAGCGAGCCTACTTTCCCATTTACCATCGTCGGCCGTCGGCATTCCATCATCTGATTAGTATTCCCCTAATTATCTGAGACTGCAAATGTATGTCAAGCATTAATTTTTAGCATTTAAGTCTGATTTCCAAAAAAGAAAAAATAGGCCTCACTCAACAAAATAAGGTTTATTCGAGTCACAAAAGTTGTTGGGAGGTTACTAATTTTTCGAACTGTTAAAAATTCAACGAAAAATTGTTCAAATAGAAAAGTCGAAAACAGGAATGAATTGAAGGGCTCGGGCGTATATAATGGTATCTGACAAAATTGTAAAACTTGAATCATTTGGTGAAAACAATGCTATGTGGGCATATGAGCAGAAATATTACAGGGTTTAAGGATAAACACATCCCTTAATAATGTACCTACACACACGCACTTTGTTTTTAAAATCAAAATACTTCCTACAGTAAATTTTCGAAATTTTCATTTTGATTTTAAAAATGCAGTTACCATTATTACGTCCGAACCCTTCAATTTTCCTCTCCGAGACCTTTCGACAAAAAACAAAAAAGGTTAATCCGAATCTGACTTCTCACTCAAAAGTTATTTTGGTGGAGACTAATTTTTTGAACTATTCAAAAACTGTACGAAAAATTTTTACTTAAAGAATTATAAATCAATCAATTATTATATGCGGCAATAAGGTGTCCGTGCCAAAAACTTCCGAACAAGAAAAAGTTAATCGGACGGTTCATTAAAAAGTTACAGTGGGGGGGGGGGGGGGGAGGTTTTTGAACTGTTCAAAATTGAAAGAAACCCAGGTAGCACAAAAAACGTTTAAACGTTTTATAAACGTTTTTGATCCGTTGTCACAACGTTAATAACCATTTTACAACCTTTACGAAGTGTGCTACTTGGGAAAACTATTTTCATCAAGAAATCAAATACGGGAATGACGTGCCCTCGTCGAGATCTTTCGTACAAAAAAAAAAAAAAAATCATCCGAATCGGCGATTGTTTATTCGAAAATTATGGGGAGGGGGCATACAGACCGACAGACACACATTTTTCCCCATCTCAAGTAAAGACATTAATTTCCTTCTACCAGAAGATGTCAATACCCCCCCCCCCCCCCTCCGAACGGCCAACGACGGACCTGGCTGGCTTAATTATTTCTGTGAAAACTTTTAGAAAGACTTTGACTTAAAAAAAGTAACAATAAAAAGAGATGCATAACAACAATTTGATTAAAAAAAAATATATAAAATATTGTCACTCATACGAGGGATTTTGCGCCAAACCTGGCAACTTAGGAGAGCGGAAATTGAGCGGAAGTGTGACGTAACACTGCAGAGGTTCCACGATTTTGCTTCTCATTTTGACAAGCAGATGGCACTGGCATCCAGCCCAGTCTTCCGAAATTTTACGAGGTGTTTACGGTTCCTCATCGTGGGATGGAACACCTGTGCAGACGACGACATCGGGGAAATAAAGCGCAGTTTTATTTTCTGGCGCACCAACAATCACGCTGTTACTGTTTGTTACACAAGTGTGTAAAATATTTTGAATGTTGAAATTGACTAAAACGTTCGAAATTTCTTTGTTGCTTTACTACTAATTCCCATTGCCCGATTTAGATATCACGGGGCAATAAAATAAATACTTTTTTGGGGGGCCCTTTTCTTTGGCTTCACAATTTTAGGCATAGCATAAAACATTCAGGCATTGACTACAGCAATTTTAGCCATTTGGAGGCCCCTAAATTGTAGGGGCCCTAGGCCGCGCCCTAGTTGGCCTAGTCATTAATCAGGCCCTGCTGATTCTGTTTCCTAAAGTATCGGTCGGAACGCATAGATAAATAGCTCAAAATTTTTTGTTGAGGGAGGTGCACTCAAACCAAACATTTTTTTTACAAAATTAATTAGAAAAAGAAACGTTTTACCAAAAAAAAGTTTTCACTAAAGAAATTAGCAAAAACAGATTTTTCCAGTAAAAAAACAGGCAAAAATTTTTTCACTGAAAAAAATTTGCAAAAAAAAAAAAAAAAAAAATTAAAAAAATTAAATAACAAAAAATTAGCAAAGATTATTTTTTTTACAAAAAATGTTCGAAAAAAAAAAAAAAAGAAAATCATAAAAGAAAAGTACGAAAAATTTTTTTTCACGAAAAACTGCTAGAAAATAAAAGTTTTTTACGGAAAAAATTAGCAAAATCTTTTACAGAAAAAGATTAGCAAAACTTTTTTCGCTGAAAAAAATAGCAAAAACAATTTTCTTGCAAAAAAAAGTAGCCGAAAAATTGGGAAGAAAAATTTTTTTTGCTATATTTTTTTTTTTTTTTTTTTTGAACTGAAAAAATAAGCAAAAAAAAATGTTTTTACTGAAAAAAGTTGAAAAAATTTTTCTCTGGAAAAAAAGCAAAAAAAAAAAAAAAAAAAAATCTCAAAAAATGTTTGTAAAAGTTTTTTTCACAAAAATATTAGCAATAATATTTTTGAAAAAACTACCAAAAAAAAATTTTTTTTCCAGAAAAAATTAACAAAAAAAAAAAAAAAAAAAAGAAAAAAGAATAGAAAAAAATATACAAAACAAATTAGCAAAAAAAAAAAAAAAATTACTCACAAAAATCGCCATTTTTTTTATTACAAAGATTAGCATTTTTTTTTTAAAACTAAAAACGTCATTGAAGTCTTTTTTTTAAAGGCAGTGGGTGCAAATGTACCCTTGAACTGCGCCCATGGTTTAGAAAATACTTTTTTCATTTTAATTTAGCTTTTTCTGAATTTATTTCTCCGAGGAACAAAAAGTACTGAAACAAGGCCCAGCTCTAAGCAATTAAAGATGATTTCTGTCGGGTGGAAGTGTTTTGTAAAGTGGTAACGGAACGTTCCTCCAAGACGAATGTCATTTAGGGGGGGGGGGTCTCTTCGAATACGAGCTAGTGCAGGGGTGGCCAACCCGCGACACGCGTGCCAAAATGTGGCACGGCAGAGCAGTAAGAGTGGCACGCGAAGACTTTATGAAAAAACTCCAAAATTGAGGAAATAATGTCGATCTCAAAAATACTGATAAAAACTAAAACCCTTAATCCTTTAACGTCAGGTGTTTCGAATTCGGCACACACCTCCAGATTCATTTTGCCTCAGTAGCTAAGTGAGTTATTCCACAAAAGAACATTGTGACGTTTTCGGCTCATTCGTATCTGCTGGCAGCAGTAAGTCTTTAAAAAATAGGAAGGTGTGCTTCCTATGGTCTCCCTTGATTGAGATTTGGAAGGGAAAATTTTTTCCTTAGGTGAAAAAAATGTTATCCAGAAAGAGTTAGATTATGACGATTAAGTGTCAGGAGGCCGGCTTACAAATTGTCTGAACTACAATATTGCAAAGTACTTAGCTTTAGATTCGGACATCCAACGAAAGCTGTAGCGTTACTGACAATGCTTTGTAAAGCATATTGTGCTTGACATGAACGAAACTTTCGATGCTGCAGAATGGATTCTTGATCTGCAACAGTTGCAGCTACTGGTGATTAAATTAAAAAATAAAGTTAACTCTGCAACTAAAATTAAGAAACCAGATTGGACAAAATTCGGTGTTTTTGCACAAATGAAGACCCTTAAATTGTTTTTCTTACATTACTCGAAACTAGTTTGGCAAAAAAACTTCAAAAGTGTCATCGAATTCAGGGGCGCCCCGAGCTTAAATTTTTGGGAGGGGGAAAATTCTCAATTTGCCGAATGGAACTTCAAAATGTGCCGAATGAAAAAAATACGAGCATGTACACAAACCTTATTCCATTACTTTGTGAGAAAAGATGATTGTTATCACTTAAAAAAAAGAAAAAAAAAAACAAACAAAAACTTTGATAACTAACAACGGGGTTGTATGCTGAATCGTCAAAGCGATCGATTGGATTTCTTATAGACATATATACAGATTAAAACATATTGACTGCAAGACAGATTAAAAAATATTGCATATTAGTAGCCTATTTTTCAATGGCGAATCAACGAAATTATTACGGGATTTTTTTTGTCAACAATTTCTTCATATATTACATGCATAATTTATTGAAAATGATGAAAACTAATTTTATTAAATTCTAAGAAAAAAGCATAATGTCTGAAAAATAATTTGAACAAAGATTAAAAATAATTAATGGCTAAAATTTTTACACAAATTTTTCCAAAGGCATGACAACCTTTAACGAAGATATTAAATTGTTTCTAATTATTGAGGTTGGTGGCTGATTTACCAAGTCACACATGTCTCAACTGTGACATAATAGCCCGGAAAGGGGTTTAAACTGCACATGAAAAAAGGTTCACGTTAAACAACGGGTTCCCAAAATGTATTGCGACAGGCTCTCAAGTGTGGGAGTCCTATGGTCATTGATTTAAATCAATAAGTGAAAAATGCATTGAAACAAATTAAGAGGAGGAAAAAAATATCAATTTAAAGCTAACCCGTTGATGGTAATAATTCGCTGCTTGAAGCAGTCTTTATTTTCTTTCTTGCAACATCAAATTGATTTTTTGGAGCTCAAGCAAGTTTCACGGAGATATGTCTTCCACCGTGGCAAAGTTCCTTATGTTTTCGTTTATAATTGTCATCAAAATTAGTTCCACAAATTAAACACTCAACTTTATATCGTTTACGAATTATCTTCATTGCAAGCAAAATCAATAAATTAAGTAAAACAGATAGATGTATTTCAGTACTATAATCAAAACGAAAAACAATATTGAACCTAAGCAAATGCAAGCACAGCTCGAGCATAGCATCCTAAGAGACTTCAGTTTCGTCCTTATTGTGAACTCCTCAGTTAGGAATAGCCAATGAGCGAGCTGGGGGCAAAGATCCTCTTCTATTCCGAACTGAGGAGTCCACAATAAGGACGAAACAGCAGTCTTAGGATGCTATGATCCAGCTGTGGGTGCATTTGCTTCAGTTCCGCCTTAGCCCTGGCTTATGAGCGGTAACACATTGCATTATTATTGAACTTCTTCGACGGTCGATTCTTTTCGTAGTGAAGAAAGTCAAGAAATGGAACTAAATAAATCAAGCTAAGCAGATAATATCTTTCAGTGCGATAAATGAGAAAATTTGCTAGTGAAGCAAAAAAAAAAAAAAAAACTTAAGTCCTCGCACATAGTATTAGAGTTCTTTGCGTTCTAAGTGCAACATTTATGCATTGCAGCGTTTTCACTATATATTGTCCGTCTTGTTTGGTGTCATGCTACACACACACTATGGAATTCACCGAAAGGCGCCAAGGAAAGAAACGGTTTGGTTTATAGTAAATAACGTCAACAAAAGAATGAGATATATTTTTATTGATCGGATCTTCTCATTTTCAACGATGACAAATGAATAACAAAAAAATATTTAAATACTATCCCCGAATGTGCCGAATCGTTATCCGATTTTGCCGAATGAGGAAGATGTTTGGGAGGTCCCGGTGACCTCCCTGGACCTCCCTTCGGGGCGCTCCTGATCGAATTATCTATCACAAACTCCTTGCCAAGGAATGAAACTTTTTCTCTGTTGGTGACCATGTAGAGTTCACTGTATTAACAAACTACGAATTAGAGCTCTGAATGTTTTGTGATCTTTTCCCGGGAGAAAGAGGAGAGCATGGCAAGTTACTCCTATATTGAAATGTGCGACAACTATCCAACGGAGAAATAGCTATAAGATTTTAGAATTTTAGGGAGTGTGATTTTTAAAATATCTCGAAGGAAAGCAATGAGGACTTGCTACTTAGGAATGAAGAATAGCAATTGAATATAGCTATGTCATCTCTTATTATCCGGCGTTTAAGTAATTTAAATTTAAGATTGTACTAAAAAAAGTTTCCTAAACCAGTATAGGCCATCTATATTCCTTTATGATTAAACTTCAGTTCCTTTCTCTCTACTTTCGAGAAAAAAAATAATAAAACATTAAAAATCAGTACTGAAAGTAACAACGCAAATTTAAAAATTCTCCAATGATATATGGAGAAAATGTTACACTTATTTTAAGTATTCATTCTGTGTTAAGTTTGATGATTTTCCGGATGATAAAAAAATTCTGATCTTTTCAAATTCTTTGTCTATTTCTCTGCAAGACACTACTTATTACCCTTCTGAAATCCAAATCAGGATTACTGACTTTTTGCATTGGTCATCAAATATAAAAGCTTACTTCAACAGAAAGTCATCCACGCTATATAGAAATTTGAAAATTTGTACCAACAAAATTTTTTTCACATTTATGCACATAAGCTGTTGTAGATTTGGTTCAAAATACGCTTCTGAACAAATATTTTTTGTTATGAATGCAGAAAAATCCAAATACAGTTGAATATTAATTGATATCACTTAAAACACTTAAACTTCTTAGGATTCTCAAGAACTAATCCTAAAACTAACGACTTGGGAAAAAAAAGATACTCATAAACCGCATTAAGTACAGACTTTAATTTTTAGAATGGAATGTTTCATGTTATTTGTTTCTATTTTAAGCGTAACCTAACTGACAAAACCTATAAAAGTGTTTATTAACGATAACTCTTTAAGTTCGAACTTGTTTTATCTTTGCTATCATTTTAATTTCAATGACTCAGATTTACAAGAAAACTTGTTTTATTTAGAGAAGAATAAAACAAGGGACATAGTCAACAAATAACCTATTTTTAACTTTTTAAAAATTTTCAGTTTGTTGAAAAAATACAATGTGGCACGCTGAGCTTTTTCTCTCCAGATAGTGGCACTCTCCCTAAAAAGGTTGGCCACCCCTGAGCTAGTGTTTGGATTTTTTTCTATGACAGTACATCCAGAAAGATGACTCATCTCTCAATTTGAAAAGCAGTTTGTTTGAAATGTTCCCTATAATTAAGCACATTTTATACTTTCATTTTCACTCTTTCATTCTTTTAAGTCTGAGTTTACAGAAATGTTCTCTTCATAAAGGCAAACATAGTCAAGCATCAGTTAGGCAGCACGTCCGAAGCTTTACTACCGCTTTTCTTTCAATGCAACTTGAGTGCGCATACCAGTGGTTCGGAGCTGTCCCTATTGGAACTAAGGTCTCGAATAAGTCAGCTCTTACTAACTATTAAAAACAACGAGCTAGAGTTATTCTTGTCGTTATGGCAATCTCAAAATTAATAGGAATTTTTTATTCTCTCAAATAAGACGAAAAAGCATCATTGAAAATGGTTGTGAAACCAAACGCCTCATTTCCATTACTTAGAGCAACAAACAATCCAATTAGCAGTTCCTTTCCACTCTAAATAGAACATTTTTAATTAGCAATTAAATGTTCGGGTGATTGAAAGATATTTTAAAGTGAAACCAATTATTTTAGAGTGATGCTAAAACTACACTTCATCACTAAATATTTTGTAGCAGATCCATTAGCATAAGAAGCATTAGAATTTAAATACATCCTTCTAAATTGGTGAAAATATATCAAGGCATTTTTTTTTTTTTAATATGAAGCCATACGTTCTATAAAAGTAATCCTCTTTTCAGACAGTTCTTGAAAATCCAGACATTCATTCAATTCTGAAACAGATGTAGTGGATTATATCCTGAAGAAAAGATTTTGTCACGTTCTCGCATTTGTTATTTCGGGCGGATAATATAAGGAAATTTAGCAGTGTATAAGAATAGTATATTTTAAAGCCCCGATTAGAATAAAGTCGATATTTTGCCAGCACGCAGAATGAGAAATGAATCAATCGCCAAAGAAGCTTTAAATTCTCCCGTTACAGGTAGAGCCGCTATATAGACAGGCCGACGCATCAAGCTTAAGTTCTACCACTTTGGATCCAATTCATTTTCTTTTACTTTCAATTTTTCATTATTGCGGAGTAGGGTTACCATAAAAAAGTTTTGGCACATTGCTAAACTTTGCCAAATCCACGTGATGCTAATATTTGATCACAGTGAAAAATAACCATTCACTCATTTCATTTCACACTCCAGGTTCCCCCGTACCTACCACAGCTTCGTGGTTTAACCGGGATAGGGCCCTGAAGAGCACAAACGCAATTACTGGCCAGAAAAGACAACACTCAAACACTCAAGCCAACACGTGGATCCAAAGTGGGTGAAACTTTCAATTTGATGCTCGACGGCTCGTCTATATAGCGGGCTTAGTACAGGGAACCATAAAAGCAAATGCTCAAGAATTTTATTTGTTTAAGTTCAAGAAAAAATGGCACTAAACACCTTTTTTCTTTTTCAATATTTGTTTTTCACGCTAAATTTATTATTTCTTTCACGCCGTCGCAGACGATATTAGTGAAATCTAAATTATAAAATGGATTTACCAAATTTAAAAATAACCCTTTTTTTTTTCTGGCGTAGAAGTTAGCGGTTAGGAATTTTAAATCCATCGCAATTAAATTTCGTAAAGTTCTTTTTCGCGAGCTTTCAATGAGTACGTAAAATCAAAGATGATCCGATAATATTTTGGGTAGAAGATAAATTTTAAGCCGTTTTTGAGTCTCTAAATGAAATGCGACCGGTTCGGTATTTTTTGGCTTTCGAAAACCCCTAAGACTCCCAGCGGTGGCCAAATTATTTCCCATGCCGATTTTGGCAGACTCGACGTAAACTGTGGATTTGTTATAAGGAACACACACACCTCCACATTAGAAGGATAACATAATTAATTGAAGGAAATGTGACCGCACGCGCGCTATCATAACACATGTAAGAACACATTGAAATGTCACATATTATTTTCGGTCACACATATCGGGATTATACGGTTTTACCACCAATTTTTCTTTGAGAAAAAACAAGTATCCAGCGAAAAAGACTCCACGAATTCGCTGAAGTTTTTTCAAAGCAAATTTTTTCACTGGTCGATTAAAAGCATTTTTTAGCTACCGTAGGAAAAAACATTCAGCTTTTTTATATTGTTTTGCCTACTTTCCAGATATCAGATTAGAGAGGTAATCATAACAGTCCAGGGCGGCCCTAGTCGCCGACATTCCGGACCCAGGTCGGGGGCGGCATTTGCGACTCCAATATGCATTGGGGTAAATAAAGTTTTCTTCAAGGAAAGGAAAAGTATAAACGAATTTTACAAACATAATTCTTTTTGCACTTCGGAATTCAGAAAGGGTATGAATGTAGCGATGTTTAAGAGTTATTTAAATGTACCCCCTTCAACGCAAGATTTTTGGTTGTTTCAACATAGCCTATTAAAATAACGAATCACCGATTTAAAAGAACCACACAGCACAGCAATTTTTACTTTGATAGATTTTAACTGCTGCAAAAGAAGTTTATAACTTTTAAAAAGGTATTGTTTGCCTACTTTTACTTCTATTATTTTTGTAAGTGCAGTACTATACCCCCAAAAAAAAATTTGCAGGCATTTTAGGGTCTATTTTTCAAAAATTTCCTCGGGGAGGAATTTACCCCGTAGCCCTTGAAATGCGGCTATTATCTCATTCATTAAAAATAGTCACTGCTTCACTTTAATCATACCCATTCCTCCACCCACCCACCCACTTCAAGGGTGAATTAAAAAAAAAAAGAATAAAGACAGCACAAAGTGCAAAAAGGAGAGATAAAGAAATAATAAAATACATGAGATTCTGTATCAGCGAAAAAATAAGACATAGGTGACAAAAATGGCCTGTTCTGCCTACAACAAAGTTTTCCGAACTACAAAAGAGGCTCAATATCTAAAATAGCTTAGGGCGACATTCGGTCAAAATCCGACCCTGAATACACGATTTTATTTTGTCACTCTGTTTTTAATTCCTAACACCTGTTTATTGGGTTGCAGAGTTTTTAGCAATTTATTACTTTTCAAACTTTAATTGTGGAAAAGGGCGGCATTTTGCATTTTTGTCCGGGGCGGCAAAACTGCTAGGGCCGCCCCTGATAATAGTGATCCAAGAAGTGCTGGCTATTATCACAGTGCACAGCTTTGAAAAAAACTTCATACATTGCCTATTTAACACCCTGATTACAAGTACTGTGTATCTTCGGTATCTCGACATGTGGATACCGGTTACCTCTTTGAGTCGACTTTCGTGCCTCCGATAGTTAGACCAATGTTATTTCTAATGGGGGAAAACTTCTCTGACCTGGACCTGACACACATTTTCAGGAATATCTATACAAGTCGACATCCACTTGCTATTTTAGTCCTTTTATGCAATCGATATTCTTTCACATTGGGAACCATTTTTTCTTTGGGGGAAATAATTAATTTTTGCGGTTTTTCGAGTTAAAATTCTTTTTCAGGGGATTTTTTTATTTTTATAGAATTTCCCCTTTCTTTCCCCAGTGTGAGTTTCAGCCACACCCACTCTGTTTTGCTAGTTTACTGCAGTTGTTTTTCCCACAGGGCTAGGACATTATGTAGGACAAAAACGGTTAAAACCCCAGGGCAGTATCCCTAGAGGAGCAATGGAAACATTTTAGTTTGTTTCGGACCAGTGTGTGAGCACGGGGGCTATTTTTTTTCTCACTTAACCAGGGGGGGACACTGATTGAGGGAAAAAGGAAACATCTCTCTTCTTGGAAAACTTGTGGAATTTATTTTATATAAGTTAATTCAAACGTTTGTCCCTATAAAGAGGGGATAAGAATAATAAATTGAATGGAAAATGTCACCTGCTTCATAGCAACCCACTGTTAAGACAATCATTGAAATTGTTTCACATATTATTTTTCTGTTTAATACCATACCGGGGGGGCTTTTTAATGGTGTTTACCACCATACCCTTCCTGAGGGGAAAAACAAGTATTGCCAGCCGTGGGAGAAAGTCTCACTGGAAATCGCTACAAGTTTCAAAGCAAATTTCCTCACTGGTCGTTGGTACAAAGGCACTTTTTTAGTCTACCAGTTTTAGGGGAAAAAAACCCCACGTTCACCTTTACGAGTTTCATTAATTGTTTTGCCTACTGTCTAGATATAAATTGCAGAATGATCTGGAAAATTAAAGTCAACGCAGAGAAATGCAAAGCTATCAACTTCTTTCATAATAAAGTACCCCCCCTTGATATCATCTTCATGGGGAAAACCATACTCTGGACCACTAATTATAAATATTTAGGCATCACCCTCGATTTGAACCTTACGTGGAATCTTCACATTCGTGAAATCCACAAAAGGTTTCAAATTCGCAAAATTCAACTTAATCCCCTTATTAATAGACGATCCTGCCTTAGCATGGATAACAAACTACTGATCTACAAGTTATATCTTAGACCATTGCTGACCTACGCGTGCCCCATTTGGTGCATGACTGCAGTCACCAATTTCCAAATTTTATCCTCAAGCCAGCACATAATGCTTAGGCAGATCACTAATTCCCCCTGGTTTATTCGGAACGAAGCCATAGAGAGTGAACTGCGCATTCACTCTCTCAAATTCTTCATGTTTAAACTTTCGCAAAAATTCTACGACAAAATCCAGTTTGTGGAAAATTTGCTCCTTAATGAGCTACCCTCCTATGATCACAGCGATCCGATACACAGGCGAAGACCAAGAGCTGTTCTTAATTTTTACCCAGCACCCTTCCCGCAATAGCGGAATTTCCCCCCCTTTTTTAAATTTTTAAACTTTACCATCTGCTACCCAATGCTCAGAATGAGGAATAATACCCATATTACCCATTTTTTCGCTCCTGTATAGAGGAATGGCTACTTCCCTCTCTTGGCGCTAGGCGGCGCCACAGCACGGCATAACACCGCCGGCTTACCAGCCGACCAATCCTGGTCCACCGCTGCTTTCCTGGGCCTGCCCAACCAGCTTTCTACTTTTCCTCCCATCACCAACATATTACCCTTCATCCAAGTCAGTTCTTTTGACATTATTCTACAGGAGATTACAGGCTACTGGCCTAAGCGCTCCAGAATTGATCCCATTGTCATTGTCAATTGCAGAATGTGTCTTTGACAGTAATTCTTGGATCACTGTCATAAATACATTCTGCAATCAATGACATACTATCAATAACATACAATTCTACTGTCATTGGTTATAGTCCGTGGAGTTAGTGCAATAATATTTCATGTTCGGATACCAGTGTGAAATTTTATGTGGGGCTTATATTCACATAGGAGGGCAAAATAACGCCGGGAGACACTTGATCGGAGGTCAAGGTCATTCCTGTGATGACGTCATCAAAATGGCCTCTTTTACAGGTAAATACGTTCGTTTAACTGCTTAAAACTCCATCATAGATTGAAATATTGCAAAACTCAAGCATATCATCTGAAAGCTCTTTAAAAGACCTATATAGAAAGATTTAATTTTTCTTTCTGAGGTTAAGGGCCCACCTGTGATGACGTCATCAAAATGGCCGCTTTTACAGGTAAATGCGTTCATATAACTGTTTAAAACTCCATCATATATTTAAATATTGCAAAACTAAAATATATCATCCGAAAGCACTTTAAAAGAGCTATTTATAGTGCTTGGTTTTATTTTCTAAGACAAATAGTTGAAAAGTTATAACAATTTTAATTTGAAAATTTATAAGAAGACTATTTCTTTGTATTTTCCGACTCGAGGTAAAAATTTCGCTCTGATGCATGCATTATATTTTTTTTTTTTTTGCAAATTTACTATATTTAAGAATAAATAAGTAGAACTACTAACTATTTATCGGTATTTTATGTAGATATTGATTGTAACAGATGTTTCAATGTAGAAACAAGCAGAGCCAAAGCTCCTAATGAAGCTGAGATGTAACTAATAATATTGTCATCAATAATTGTGTCAAAATGCTTGCATTTTAATTATATAAAAGAAATACGGAAAAAATACACGTTTTAATACAAAAAATTAACTCTGTTACAAGGAAAAGTGAATTTTTTTTAGGAACGTTTCAGGTATTGCACTGGCCCTCACAACTGCAAAGAAGTGTACAATTTGGACCTGATTTGATACATCTACATCAAGTACTTATTTCTTTGCACTTGCTTGATGTGAGGTCTCGTAGTTTACCCATTGTTATTTCAGGGTTTGAAAACCAAAGGGGTTCAAACTCATCGCCGATTTCTTTCCATCCCCATTGACACGGATCTAAGAGCTGAAAATTGCGAAAGAAAAATTAAATCTTTCTAAATAGATCCTTTAAAGCGCTTTCAGATGATATAGTTGAGTTTTGAAACACTTAAACCAATGATGGAGTTTTAGGGGGAGTTAAACCAACGTATTCACTATTTAGGGGGAGTTAAATTCGAAAAAATTACTATTTTAGCAGGGTAGTGGGAACTTGGAACAGCTTACCGGAAGAGGCGGTAAAGAGCAATGGAGTAGATGGCTTTAAGAGGGCCATTGATCTTCATTGGGGTCTTTAATTTGACTAGGACCAGCCAAGTTGGGCCCCGAGCCTGCTGCTGGTCGCCACATTTGTATTTGTATTTGTATTTACCTGTAAAAGCGGCCATTTTGATGACGTCATTACAGGTGGGACCTTGACCTCAGAAAGAAAAATTAAATCTTTCTAAATAGCTCTTTTAAAGAGCTTTCAGATGATATATTAGCATGTGCGGAGTTAGGGGGGGCTGAGGGGGGCTAAGACCCCCTGGCCAGGTTATTAGCCCCCCCCCCTGAAGGAAAAAATTCCTTTTTTTTTTTAAATTAATAAATACGTACGCCATTCAGGACAAATAACACCGAGAAGATCATGCAATCATTCGGAAACCTGGGTGATGGCGCTTATTAGCCCCCCCCCCCCTGAAGAAAAAAGAATATAAACGAGACAAAGTTTTCTTTCAACATTAGCAGTTGTCATCGCTCTTCCAAAAAAACCCTCCTAAGAACTAAAATATATTTTTGCTCAGCATTGAACATTCTACAAGACTTTTTCTCCTTAGCTTATGCTCTGCTCTACTAATTTTTGTTCATAGTACATCCGTTAACGATATCAAACGGTGAATCTTCCTACCGAACTATTTTGTGATGTATGTGTTTTTATCTCGTGCCTCCGGTCCATTGGCGCCCATATGCGGAATTTTAAGGGAGGGCTCAAATATTTCTCCCATGCTTTAGCAGGATATTTTTCTCATGCAAAGCAATTTCAGCACAGATTAAAGTTATTTAAATTTGGTATTTTTAATAACTTATTCATTAATGGCTGAAAAAGAAATGTTTTTATATTTTTGCCGAAAAAATAGTACTGAAAGGGAGGAAATTCTAATTTCTAACGGGGGGGGAGGGGGGCTGGAGCCCTCCTTTATGGGCCCCCATACTCCTGTCTGCAAATATCATTTGAGACCCCATGCACGCAATTAGTTATTCCTCCCCCGCATAGTTACGGCTTTCATAGCGCTGCTGACATGATTATAGTTCGTCAAAGTGACAAGGGAAAGGGACTCAACGCTTCTAATATCATTTTATCGTTTGTACAAAATGTAAATGTTGACGAAATTTTCGAAGAATTCTCTTTGCGCAAAAATTGGAAAATTTAAAAACATTAATTATGCAAGTGGGAAAAACAACGTTAAAAGCAAATTAAAATATAAATAAAACGGATAGCATGACAAAATATCTGGAACTTTTCCCTCGGAGGGGAGGGGGTCTTGAAACTCTGAAGTATGTGTTTGCTTTTTTTTTTGTTTTGTTTTTTTGAAAATGTGTTTCAAAGTTTTAACGTTGTTTTTCTACTATTTGTTGCACCATACTATTATTTCTTATTAACTATGTATTCAAGATTTTTAAGTATTTAAACTGATAATGATTTATTTCCTGCAAGGTTTACCAGCATGTTTAAATCAATGTAACTAATAAATAATTTTTGGAACTTGATTACCTATAATTTAAGATTTTTTCATTTTAGTATTTTGTAGAATGGCTGTCTGTTTAAAAATGCTGCTAATAAGGTAATATAAATAAAATAATTTCGGTTTTATACTTTAAAGTCATACGGTATAATACTGTTACGGTATAATACTATAAAATGACAATTAAAAATTTTTCATGTGTTATCGTCTGAAAACGCTGATGTAATCTTCCTGTTAAACGACATTGTTCAGAGTGATTTTTCGCTTTAAATATTTAAAGTTGGGAAGCTCTAAGTCAAGCAAGCTCTATTTACATATCATAAATAAAATAATGCATAAGCTTGTTTTCTATGATAGAGTATTTCTCTTCCATTAAAAAAAAAAGTTTGTAGTAATTCTAAGCATCTTTCGACTTTACTAATGTTTTTGAGTACTTTAGTTACATTCAACAGACCTCATATGAAATAAAAGTTAATATTAAATTTTATTCATAAAGAAGTAATAGAAACCAAAATAACAGTAAATATTATGAAGAAAACAACGTTAATTCATCTCTAAAATGCAAATTTTGTGCTAGTTTAAGTCGATTTTATTACTTTTATTTTGAATACAGAAACAGTTTCAATTCCCAATTGAAAGCCTTATAAGAAAATTAAAAAATTAAAATAAAAATGAATTTATGAATTTCAAACTCTGTGAACCCAGATTGTTATTCTCAAGTTGCATTCAAAATTATAAATGAATAAATAAATAAATAAATAAATAAATAAATAAATATATATATATATATAGAAATATATAAAAATATATATATATATATATATGTATATATATATAATGTTTTTTTTTTTTGGTGACATTTTTAGAATGGGGGCCTAGCCCCCCCCCCCAGACAGAAAAGTCTAACTCCGCCCATGGTTTTGCAATAGATCAATCTATGATGGAGTTTTAGGGGGAGTTAAACAAACGTATTTACCTGTAAAAGCGGACATTTTGATGACGTCATTAAAAGTAGGACCTTGACCCCAGAAAGAAAAATTAAATCTTTCTAAATAGCTCTTTCAAAAAGCTTTCAGATGATACATTTGAGTTTTGAAATATTTCAATCTATGATGGAGTTTTAAGCAGTTGAACGAACGTATTTACCTGTAAAAGCGGCCATTTTGATGACGTCACTACATGTGGGACCTTGACCCCAGAAAGAAAAATTAAATCTTTCTAAATAGCTCTTTCAAAGAGCTTTCAGATGATACATTTGAAAATTGCAATACTTCAATCTATGATGGAGTTTTAAGCAGTTAAACGAACGTATTTACCTGTAAAAGCGGGCATTTTGATGATGTCATCACACAAATGACCTTGACCTCCGATCAAGTGTCTCCCGGCGTTTTTTTGCCCTCCTACGTGAATATAAGCCCCACATAAAATTTCAGACTGGTACCCGGAAGTGAAATATTTTGCCAGAGAAGGTAATCATGACAGTGATCCAAGAAGTGCTGGCTATTATCACAGTGCAGCTTTGAAAGAAACCTCATACATTGCCTACCTGACACCCTGATTACAAGTACAGTGTATCTTTGGTATCTCGACATGTGGATAATGGCAACCTCTTTGAGTCCACATTTGTGCCTCCGATAGTAAGTCCAATGTTATTTTTAATGGGGGAAAACCTCTCTGACCTGACACACATTTTCAGGATTGTCTATAAGTCGACATCCACTTGCTACTTTAGCCCTCTTTCTGCAATCGATATTCTTTCACATTGACCACTTCTGAGAATTTTGCGGTTTTAGAGTTAATTCTTTTCGGGATTTTTTTTTTTTTTTTAAAGAATTTTCCCTTTCTTCCCAGAGGAGTCAGCTACCATACTCAGTGCAGTTACTGCAGTCCCAGGGCTAGGAATATGTAGGACAAACGTACCCAGGGCAGTCCCCAAGAGGAGCAATGACAGGAGTTTTTCGACCAAATGTGAGCAGGGCTTTTCTCTTTAAGAGACCTGATTGAGAGAGAAATATCTCTTCTTGAAAATTGTGGATTTATTAATAAGTTATTCAACGTTGCTCCATTTATTCTGCTATGTTCTTAAAAAAAAAGAAAAAATGGAAAAAGTATTCACTGAAATCAAATTTATAACGTGGGTTGTACGTACTAATAGATAAGGCAATACAGAAAACACTACAGTAGCTGAAATTATTAAACCCCGGTATGTTGACAACCGCTTAACTCGACATCCTTTCGTCGTCCCTTGGAGTGTCGAGTTACCGAGGTTCTACTGAATGTATTTGTTTCCTATAAAGAGGGATAAGATAAAAATTGAATGAAATGTGATCGCTTCATAGCAACACTGTAAGACAACATTGAAATGACACATATGGCTTTCGGTCAACATATCGGGATTTTACTGTTTTATACCAACTTCCTGAGAAAAACAAGTATCCCAGCGAGGAAGTTTCCTGAATCGCTGCAAGTTACAAAGCAAATTTCTCACTGTCGTGAAAGACATTTTTAGCTACCAGTTAGAAAATACTTTCACCTTCTTTATTAATTGTTTTGCCCAATTCTAGATATAGATTGACGAAGGTAAGCATGACAGTGATTCTCACTGTCATACTTACCTTCGCTAATCAATAATTAATGGTGTACAACTTCGTTGTCTTAGATTAGAGAAGGTAATCATGACAGTGATCCAAGAAATCCTTGCTATTATAAGTCGACATCTCGAAATTCTTTCACATTGAACCATTTCTGAGAATTTTGCGCTTTTAGAGTTGATTCTCTTCGGGATTTTTTTTTTTTTAAAGAATTTCCCCTTTCTTCCCAGTGGAGTCAGCCACCACACTGTGTGCAGTTACTGCAGTCCCAGGGCGAGGAATATGTAGGACAAACACACCCAGGGCAGTCCCCAAGAGGAGCAATGACAGGAGTTTTTCGACCAAGTGTGAGCAGGGCTTTTCTAAATAACAAACCTGATTGAGAAGGAAATATCTACTTGAAAATTGTGAATTTATTAACAAGTTATTCAACGTTGTTTCATTTATTCTGTTATTTTGAAGAAAAAAAAAGAAATAATGGAAAAAGTATTCACTGAAATCAATTTTATAACGTGGATTGTAAGTACTAGTAAATTAGGCAATACAGAAAACACTACGCAGTAGCTAAAATTATTAAACCCCGGGTGGGGGGGAGGGGTGACAACCGCTTAACTCGACATCCTTTCGTCGTCCCTTGGAGTGTCGAGTTACCGAGGTTCTACTGAATGTATTTGTTTCCTATAAAGAGGGATAAGATAAAAATTGAATGAAATGTGACCGCTTCAGAGCAACACTGTAAGACAACATTGAAATGACACATATGGCTTTCGGTCAACATATCGGGATTTTACTGTTTTATACCAACTTCCTGAGAAAAACAAGTATCCCAGCGAGGAAGTTTCCTGAATCGCTGCAAGTTACAAAGCAAATTTCTCACTGTCGTGAAAAACATTTTTAGCTACCAGTTAGAAAATACGTTCACCTTCTTTATTAATTGTTTTGCCCAATTCTAGATATAGATTGACGAAGGTAAGCATGACAGTGATTCTCACTGTCATACTTACCTTCGCTAATCAATAATTAATGGTGTACAGTCATAGAAAAAAAAAACGAAACACTCTGAATTATTCGGCTGCTATACTTGCCAAGAACAAAAGAAAGGTGTCTTCTGACATGGATTAAAGTCTTCTTTAAAACTACGTGAGTAAAATTTTGATAAGGGGCTATATACAAAGTGAAATGAACTCAAAGTCTGAATTTTCAAATAGGAACCCCTACATTTGGTTACATAATTAGGTGCGGAGGGCCAAAAGTACGCTGGGTACCAAGCGGCATCACTTTAGGACCAGTAGAACAAAAGTTATGACCGACCAAAGATTTAGGGACCACCACCACATTTAAAAGGCTACTTTCAAGGTCGAAATTTACAAAGAGTAGACAAATCATATTTTTTCGATTAAATTACCTAAAGCTACTCGCAATAATACGTTTGCTTTTCGTAATTAATTAAAAATTCTCGGGTTTTGTTAAAGTTATAATATTTTTTTGAAATTTGGAAGAGAAAACCCTACTGTGTAGAGTTCAAGGGAAAAACGCAACATTCTATCTTTTTGATTAAACAAAGATGGATGCATACTTTTAGCTACGCACTAACCGTTGCAGCACACACCTTTTGGAGAGAGGTTACAACTAAAAAGTAACCTCTTGTATTTATATAAACTACTGTATTAGGGTTGGCAAAAATGTTAAAACCGGGGCTCAGAATTTAAAAAAACGTCTAATCGTTACAAATTATTTAAAATAACCTTCCGAGACATCACAGTTTTTCATGAAAATCAAGTATCCACGTAAAAAGTTTTCTGAATTGCTACATGTTGCATGAATGCAGACTTCTGACTAATGGACAAAAAATTGGATTGTCTGCCAGTTTTAAAAAAGACTCAGCAGTTTTATTAGCGTTTCGCTTTCAACATATTATAACTGTTGAAAACTAAATTCTATATAAAAACGCTGAGCATGTTCTGCAACTGGTGGATAAGCATATTCCTCTTTCTTTGCATAGAAATTCTCTGCTATTGTTTCAGTTTGCACAGTTGTATATGGTCCCTAAAACTGGTTCTTTTAGCATATCTCAAAAACTACTGGATATTTTGAGTTCCCATTTTGGATTCTCCTTTGAAACCCCTTCTAGATTGTTTCTCCATCAAAATATTATATGGTTCCAGATCATCATTTTTTCAAATATTAATTTCAAAATTCATAAAAAATTCAAAATTTTATCTGAGAGGAAGTCAATGACGTTTTTATTGTTGGGTTGGTTCATACTTTGATATAAAAAAACAAACTTTGCCGTACCTATCGTGGTTTAGGTATTATATGCCCAAGTATCAAAAATATTTTTAACATTACGGGACGGTTTTTTCTCAGTTCAATTGTGAAGCAACGGCTGGAGCAAATTTAAAACGATTTGGTATACAAAGTTAAATGATGTTGCTGATCACAAATATGCGATAAAAAAGGGGGTTTTCATAGAAAATTTTAAAGTTGATGCCGATTTTTATATGAAGACGACCCCTTAACAACAATTTACCAATAGAAATTTATAGAGCACATTATTCCTGAAAAAATAACATATTACACGTGTCTCTAGTGTTAATAGTCTTCGAATACGAGCGAGAGTGTTTCTTTTTTTTGTTCTATGACTGTACAACTTCAATTGTCTTAGATTAGAGAAGGTAATCAATGAACAGTGATGTCCAAGAAAATCCTTGTCTATTATAAGTCGACATCTCAGAAATTCTTTCACATTGAACCATTTCTGAGAATTTTGCGCTTTTAGAGTTGATTCTCTTCGGGATTTTTTTTTTTTTTTAAGAATTTCCCCTTTCTTCCCAGTGGAGTCTGCCACCACACTGTGTGCAGTTACTGCAGTCCCAGGGCGAGATATGTAGGACAAACACAACCCTGGGCAGTCCCCAAGAGGAGCAATGACAGGAGTTTTTCGACCAAGTGTGAGCAGGGCTTTTCTTTAAATAACAAACCTGATTGAGAAGGAAATATCAACTTGAAAATGTGAATTTATTAACAAGTATATTCAACGTTGTTTCCCATTTATTCTGTTTATTTTGAAGAAAAAAAAAAAAGAAATAATTGGAAAAAGTATTCACTGAAATCAATTTTATAACGTGGATTGTAAGTAACTAGTTAAATTAGGCAATACAGAAAACACTACGCAGTTTTAGCTAAAATGATTATACCCCGGGTGGGGGGGGGAGGGGTGACGAACCGCTTAACTCGACATCCTTTCGTCGTCCCTTGGAGTGTCCGATTACCGAGGTTCCACTGTATGTATTTGTTTCTATAAAGAAGGATAAGATAATAATTGAATGAAATTGTTGACCGCTTCATAGAAACACTGTAAGACTACATTGAAAGTCACATATTATTTTCGGTCAACATTCTGGACTTTACGGATTTACACCAATTTCCAGCGAAAAACAAGTATCCCAGCGAGAAAGTCTCCTGAATCGCTGCAAGTTACAAAGCAATTTACTCACTGTTGTGAAAGGCATTTTTAGCTACCAGAATGAAAATATGTTCACCTTCTTCATTCACTGTTTTGTCTAAATTTCTAGTTATCGCTTAGAAAGAGTAACAATGACAGTAATCAAGAACTGCTGGCTAATATCACAGACAGCAATGAAAATTAAAATCGTTATACTATGATTTCCTGATAACCCTGAATTCCTAATACAGTGGAACTTCGGAACTCGACACGTGGATAATGACTACCTTGGTAAGTCGACATTTCGCCGCTTTGGAAGAATAACGCTGCAACTCAAAAAATCCCATTTTTCAGGAGAGCAATTTTTAACTTTTCAGAAACTTCTATCGCGCTTGTGCTTAAAACTATTGCGACTATTTTAACAAAACTAGCATTAAAAAAACCGCATTTTAATCTCTTTTCTAATGTAGCACGATTGACTCCAATGGCATTTTAACGAATGACGTAATTTTAAAAAGAGTGAAGGTAGTTTGAGTTGCATCAGTGTTCTCCAAAAATTGCTCCCTAGCGGATATTTTTGACACTTTTGAGTTGTAACCGTGTTCATCATAAAGAGCGATTTTTGCCGAACAAAATGATTAGCGAAACTACTGTAGTTGCTACATTTTTTAGTAGTTTGTAGTGTAGCGCACTATATTAAAAAAAAAGTAGCATAGTGAGTAGCGCGATCCAGAAAATAGTAGTTTGAAGTGATTACCGGAAACTACTTTTAAATTAAAAAAATAAATAAATAAATGAAAAAAATAAAATAAAAAAAAAAGACAACGAAGGAAAAAAAAACAAGGTTTAATTGATTTTGACTGGTGCAAATCTTGCCCGAGTACAGCAGCACGCGATGAGAAATAAGAACCATAAAAACATTAGCTGATCTTAGATACATCATTTTGACGAAGTACATTCTATCTGTTTGATGTCATTGGTTTATTTGGCATCATGATTTTTATATTCCTACAAATAATTTTCATGTTCCTAGATATTCCCTGTCAAGAGATTAAAAAAAATTGAATGTAGAATTCTTCAATCTTTTAACTTTTGAATCCTTTCTTTAAGCGAATATTTGTAAAAATTGTATAAAAAAATCTAAAAAAGAAAATTTTGTAAAAAAAAAAAAGAGCAAAAAGGAAAAGTAACAAATAAATTTTAAGACAATTCCTAGTTGTATTCCATATACAAATGAGTTAATTTATTGATGTAAAACTCTTTTTTTGATCAATCCTCAAACGGTCTATGCTTTTTATTTATTTATTTTTCAATAAGTTGCGAAGTAGCGACTACAATTCAAAAATAGTTTGTAGTCGCTACATTAAAAAAAAGGTAGTTGTAGTTGCAGTTAACTACATCTGTAACAAAGCAGTTGTAGTTGTAGTTCGCTACAAAAGAAATGTAGCTTTTCCAACCACTGGTCCAGCGTTATTTCTAATGGGGGAAAACCTTTCTGACCTGACACACATTTTCAGGAGCATCTATAAGTCGTCATCCACTTGCTGTTTGAGTCCACTTTCAGCAATCGATATTCTTTCACATTGATCATTTCTGAGATTTTTCCGGTTTCAGAGTTGATTCTTTTCTGGAATTACTGCTTTTAATTGTACAGTCATAGAAAAAAAAAACGAAACACTCGCTCGTATTCGAAGACTATTAACACTAGAGACACGTGTAATATATTATTTTTTTCAGGAATAATGTGTGCTATAAATTTCTATTGGTAAATTGTTGTTAAGGGGTCGTCTTCATATAAAAATCGGCATCAACTTTAAAATTTTCTATGAAAACCCCCCTTTTTTATCGCATATTTGTGATCAGCAACACCATTTAACTTTGTATACCAAATCGTTTTAAATTTGCTCCAGCCGTTGCTTCACAATTGAACTGAGAAAAAACCGTCCCGTAATGTTAAAAATATTTTTGATACTTGGGCATATAATACCTAAACCACGATAGGTACGGCAAAGTTTGTTTTTTTATATCAAAGTATGAACCAACCCAACAATAAAAACGTCATTGACTTCCTCTCAGATAAAATTTTGAATTTTTTATGAATTTTGAAATTAATATTTGAAAAAATGATGATCTGGAACCATATAATATTTTGATGGAGAAACAATCTAGAAGGGGTTTCAAAGGAGAATCCAAAATGGGAGCTCAAAATATCCAGTAGTTTTTGAGATATGCTAAAAGAACCATTTTTAGGGACCATATACAACTGTGCAAACTGAAACAATAGCAGGGAATTTCTATGCAAAGAAAGAGGAATATGCTTATCCACCAGTTGCAGAACATGCTCAGCGTTTTTATATAGTATTTAGTTTTCAACAGTTATAATATGTTGAAAGCGAAACGCTAATAAAACTGCTGAGTATATTTTAAAACTGGTAGACAATCATATTTTTTGTCCATTAGTCAGAAGTCTGCATTCATGCAACATGTAGCAATTCAGAAAACTTTTTACGTGGACACTTGATTTTCATGGAAAACTGTGGTGTCTCGGAAGGTTATTTGGAATAATTTGTAAAGATTAGACGTTTTTTTAAATTCTGAGCCACGGTTTTAACATTTTTGCCAATCCTAATACAGTAGTTTATATAAATACAAGAGGTTACTTTTAAGTTGTAACCCTCTCCAAAAGGTGTGTGCTGCAACGGTTAGTGCGTAGCTAAAAATATGCATCCATCTTTGTTTAATTAAAAAGATAGAATGTTGCGTTTTTCCCTTGAACTCTACACAGTAGGGTTTTCTCTTCCAAATTTCAAAAAAATATTATAACTTTAACAAAACCCGAGAATTTTTAATTAATTACGAAAAGCAAACGTATTATTGCGAGTAGCTTTAGGTAATTTAATCGAAAAAATATGATTTGTCTACTCTTTGTAAATTTCGACCTTGAAAGTAGCCTTTTAAATGTGGTGGTGGTCCCTAAATCTTTGGTCGGTCATAACTTTTGTTCTACTGGTCCTAAAGTGATGCCGCTTGGTACCCAGCGTACTTTTGGCCCTCCGCACCTAATTATACACTGAAGTGACAAAAGTCATGGGATAGCAATATGCAAATTTTCAGATGGCAGTAGCATCGCATAGAACAGGTATAAATGCGCAGTGCTTTTACAGAGCTTTCATTTCTGTTCAAGTTATTCATGTGAAGAGGTTTTAACGTGATAATGACCGCACGACGTGAATTAACAGACTTTGAACGCGGAATGTTAGTTGGAGCTAGACGCATGGGTCATGCCATTTCGGAAATCGTTAGAGAATTCAACATTCCCAGATCCACTGTGTCAAGAGTGTGCCGAGAGTATGAAATTTCAGGCATAACATCCCACCATGGACAGCGCAGTGGTCGACCGCCTGCACTTAAAGATCGAGACCGGCGACGTCTGCAAAGAGTCGTAAATTCTAACAGACAAGCAACACTGCGTCAAATCACCGTAGAAATCAATGTGGGACGTACAATGGACGTGTCTGCTAGAACTGTGCGGAGAAATTTGGATTTCTTGGGCTATTCCAGCAGAAGACCGACTCGAGTGCCTTTACTGACAGAACGACATCGCTTGCAGCGACTCTCGTGGGCACGTGAGCATATCGGTTGGTCCCTAGATGAATGGAAAACCGTGGCCTGGTCCGATGAGTCACGATTTCAGCTGGTAAGAGCCGATGGTAGGGTTCGAGTGTGGCGCAGACCCCACGAAGCCATGGACCCAAACTGTCAGCAAGGCACTGTTCAAGCTGGTGGTGGCTCCGTAATGGTGTGGGCTGTTTTTTCATGGCATGGACTTGGTCCTCTAGTGCGACTGGACCGAACATTGACTGGAAATGCTTATGTGCAGCTACTTGGAGATCACTTGCAGCCATTCATGGACTTCATGTACCCAAACAACGATGGGATTTTTATGGATGACAATGCGCCATGTCACCGGGCCACAACTGTTCGCAATTGGTTTGAAGAAAATTCTGGACAATTCCAACGAATGATTTGGCCACCTAGATCGCCCGACATAAATCCCATTGAGCATTTATGGGACACCATCGAGAGGTCTGTTCGTGCCCAAAATCCTGCCCCATCAACGCTTTCACAATTATGGACGTCTATCGAGACAGCATGGCTCAATATTCCTGCAGAAGACTTCCAACGACTTGTTGAGTCCATGCCACGTCGAGTTGTTGCACTTCGCCGGGCAAAAGGAGGGCCGACACGATATTAAGAGGTATCCCATGACTTTTGTCACTTCAGTGTATAACCAAATGTAGGGGTTCCCATTCGAAAATTCAGACTTTGAGTTCATTTCACTTTGTATATAGCCCCTTATCAAAATTTTACTCACATAGTTTTAAAGAAGACTTTAATCCATGTCAGAAGACATCTTTCTTTTGTTCTTGGCAAGTATAGCAGCCGAATAATTCAGAGTGTTTGGTTTTTTTTTCTATGACTGTACAAATATTCAGATCTTAATTTTCAACTAGCTGCCAGGGCAGCTAGATTAGCTTCCTGCGGCATGTTGATGCATAACGTCCCCCTTCTCTAACTTTTACCTCATTCTGAAGTTATATTATTTGATATAATTTAATGTTCATTCGATTTCAAGACGTACCACGCACGAGGCCCGGCGTTGCACGGGCACTTCGTGCCCTGAAAGTAGTGAGGAAATTGTCAAGAAACTACTCCCCGCCAAGGCGGCTCGCTAACAGACGCTTCACGCCTTTACTTTTTTCCTATATAAAAAAATCATTCGTATTATTGAGATGCTTCGCGCCTTCAAGATGGTGAGGAAAGTTTCAGTAAGTTCAGCTCGCTCAAAGGAAAAAAGCAGACATAGATACTCAGTTTTTAATATAAGTAGATGGCTTTTCAACAAATGAATGTTTCAAAATATTACAAGTAGCTAGCGATAAAAATACTATGTAAGTGGCCCGCTTATGAGTTTCGTGTTTGATTTAGTTAAGCCTTTATTCAAAATTCTCATCATTGTTATCACTGTTTCATAGCAACCACGTTTCAACAATGGATTTCATATTTAATCATTTTGAATTTGACTACTTATTAATTGATATCTTCGTTAATTAAAATCGTATAATTATATAGATTGAAACTAATGAAGTCAGAAAAATTACCTATCTATCGGTACCTGGTTCGACTTTCAGTTCATTGGCGTTCAGGAGAAAGAAGTGTGACATAGAAAGATAGAAAGATACTCAGTTTTTAATATAAGTAGACTAGCTGCGTAGCCCGGCGTTGCACGGGCTGTAATGTAGTGAAGGCAGTTTGAGAAAACTACTCGCCACCAAGGCGGCTCGCCTTTAAAGAAATGAGGAAAGTTTAAACAGCTTACTCGCCGTCAAGGCGGCTCGCCTTTACAGTAGCGAGGAAAGTTTCAATTCACTACTCGCCGCCAAGGCGGCTCGCCTTTAAAGTACCAAGGAAAAGTTTAATAAACTACTCCCCGCTAAAGCGGCTCGCTAAAAAGCTTTCCTGCATCAAAGAATCAATCGAATTATTTGCACATGCTTCCTCAAAAATAAAGACGATGTCAAGTAGCGCATACTTAGCGCTCTCCCTAAATTACAAATAAAATTCCTTTCCAAAAACAATTATTTCCAAACCGCTTTCTTCCGGTAAAATTAATTGCAAAATTCTAAACGAAAAAGTTCTTTTAATATTTGGATCGAAGCCAGAAAAAGTCCCTTCTAAAAACAGCAATTACAATTTTATTTAAAAACACATTTTCAAAATGGTACCTGAGAAAAAATATGTCATTAATAATTAGAATAAAAACAATTGTTAGAACTTTGTTATAACACGTATTCAAAATGACAATGAAAAAAATAACACTCTTTCATTTTAAAAAGTTCAACTTAATTAACGTTTTAATTCAAAATCGCAACGGAAAGAAATAAATATCTTGGAATTTTAAATAGTTCAATAACACTGGTCAACAGTGGTTTTGGTGCCGAAGATTTTGTAGGTGATTTCTTATGAATTTGATGCCCTGAATTCAAATATGCTATTAGTTTTTGCCTATCAGCTCGATTTTTTAAGATATTAATATTTTAATGAATTTAACATAACACTATTTGAAAAGAAAAACCATGGTTTAAAAAAAAACGAATTAAACAATTAATTTTTATAATATTGCACAGATTTTATTTATTATATACAAAGGAAAACAGAAAAAGTCATCATTTAAACCAGTTACTCACTGAACAATTCGGAAACTTCTTTTGCGTTACATTCTTGAGCGTATTTTAGAACAATTCCGCGTTTTAAAATTCAGCAGTAATTTGCCATCAAGTGAGTATCTTATCTTCCTCGATAGCTATCGCCCATGCATTTTATATCTTGGTGAAATCTTTCACCATACTAATGTCTCCTAGTTATCAGGAAAACGGTCTAAGTGGTTGTGTAAATAGTGCACCTTTCTGCTCATGTTACATCCAAGTGATCTGAAATTATTCAGCATCTTATTGACTAATTCAACATAGTTTTCAGCTTTATGTTTACCCAGAAAATTTTGGACAACTGAAACAAATGAATTCCAGGCTTTTTTTTCAATCTCAAATCATTGAATTTATGAAGCCAAGGGCATTATTTGTGGACCATCAAATATTCCTGCTTTATTTTTTTCCATACTCAGCTGAGGCATTTTTACCCCTATATATGCAAGATCCTTTACAAACTGCTTCATTAGACCCAGCTTGATATGCAGTGGTGTAAATATGATTTTCTCTATTGGAACTAAAGGATCATTGATGATATTCTTTTCCCCAACATCCATGTTTGCTGTCCTAGGCCACTCTTTTCTAACCCAGTGTTTCGTTTTGTCTCTGCTATCCCAGATGCACAAGAAACAAGGAACAACCAAGGTCTACCAGTCAGTTATATATCTTATATTGTTAGTCTTATTTTATAATAAACTAGGGTTATTACCCGGCGTTGCCCGGGGGCTTATTAATACAACATAGTGGTTCAAATAGTGTTGAATGCAAATAATTGTAACAGTAATTGTTTTTAACTTATTTCATGTTAAAATGAAAAAGGTGAGCCTTGAACTGATAATTCATTGTTAACCATAATCTTTGTCGGAAAATACTCGTATTTAAATGTGTTAAGTGTTTTCAATTTGTATTCTTAAAGGCTTATCTCTATTACTCTATTCAAAATTGAAAGAAAATGGCCATTTTGAGACGAAAAATTTTGAATTATGAGCTTTTTGGAGTTTTTAAAAATTTCAAAACCCCGCCTATGTAAATTCTAGTGCACCAAGGAACCTCTGTGCCAAGTTTGATGAAAATCCGACGAAAACTGTGGATTTGTATAAGGAACAAACAAATATACATATATTCATTTTTATACGTATAGATAAATTAAAATAATAATTATTTTTTATAATAATAATTAGTTATTTCATAAATATTATTATTTTAAATTCAATTGGTTTCAAAATAAGACAGACAATAAGGAAAATATACAAGAATCTGTCCCTGTATAAATTTTATAACACTTATACTTGAGCGCAATACATAGAAAAAAGCATTGATAGATAAGTGAATTTATCTAAAAATCTAGAGCTGATACAGAAAAACTGCTTGCATATTCAGATTTAGCAATAAAAATAGAGTTAAAATCTGCTCAAAAATCCTAGGCACCAAAAAAAAAAATTTTTTTTTGTAGGCCTGTGTAATTTAATTAACGTTTTAATTCAAAATGGCAACGGTAAGAAAAAATGTCTTGGAAGTTTAATCATTTATTAGGCTTAATCGCTTTAAATTTGACAACTTATTAATTGATATCTTCGTTCATTAAAATCGTATAATTATATAGATTGAAACTAACGAAGCCTGAAAAATTATCTATCTATCGGTACCTGGTTCGACTTTCAGTTCATTGGCGTTCAGGAGAAAGAAGCGTGACATAGAAAGATAGTTAGAAAGATACTCAGTTTTTAATATAAGTAGACTAGCTGCCAGGGCAGCTAGATTAGCTTTCTGCGGCATGTTGATGTATAAGTTCCCCCCTCTCTAACTTTTACCTCATTCTGAAGTTATATTATTTGATATAATTTAATGTTCATTCGATTTCAAGACATACCACGCACGTGGCCCGGCATTGCACGGGCACTTCGTGCCCTGAAAGTAGTGAGAAAAAAATTTAAAGAAACTACTCCCCGCCAAGGCGGCTCGCTTACAGGCGCTTCACGCCTTTACTTTTTTCCTATATAAAAAAAATCATTCGAATTATTGAGATGCTTCACGCCTTCAAGATGGTGAAGAAAGTCAGTAAGTTCAGCTCGCTCAAAGGAAAAAAGCAGACATAGATACTCAGTTTTTAATATAAGTAGATGGCTCATCAACAAATAAATGTTTCAAAATATTACCAGTAGCTAGCGATAAAAATTCTACGTAAGTGGCCCGCTTATGAGTTTCGTGTTTGATTTAGTTAAGCCTTCATTCAAAACTCTCATTATCATTGTTATCACTGTTTCATAGCAACGACGGTTTGCAAGAATGGATTTCATATTTAATCATTTATTAGGCTTAATCGCTTTAAACTTGACTACTTATTAATTGATATCTTCGCTAATTAAAATCGTATAATTATATCAATTGAAACTAATGTAGCCTGAAAAATTACCTATCTATCGGTACCTGGTTCGACTTTCAGGTCATTGGCGTTCAGGAGAAAGAAGCGTGACATAGAAAGATAGTTAGAAAGAAAGATAGTTAGAAAGATACTCAGTTTTTAATGTAAGTAGACTAGCTGCCAGGGCAGCTAGATTAGCTTCCTGCGGCATGTTGATGCATAACGTCCCCCCTCTCTAACTTTTACCTCATTCTGAAGTTTTATTTGATATAATTTAATGTTCATTCGATTTCAAGACATACCACGCACGTGGCCCGGCGTTGCACGGGCACTTCGTGCCTTAAAAGTAGTGAGGAAAATTTCAAGAAACTACTCCCCGCCAAGGCGGCTCGCTAACAGGCGCTTCACGCCTTTACTTTTTTCCTGTATAAAAAAAAATCATTCGAATTATTGAGATGCTTCGCGTCTACAAGATGGTGAGGAAAGTTTCAGTAAGTTCAGCTCGCTCAAAGGAAAAAAAAGCAGACATTGATACTCAGTTTTTAATATAAGTAGATGGCTCTTCAACAAATGAATGTTTCAAAATATTACAAGTAGCTAGCGATAAAAATACTATGTAAGGCAGGAATTCAAGTGAAACACGGACGATCGCAACTTACCAATGCAATCGCAAATTCCAAAATTTGGATTCAAGTGAAACGAATTCACTTGAATTCGACTTACAGTAGCGGTTGCAATATACGATCGCCTCGAAGCGATTGCAATGGTGTTTCACTTGAATTCGGCCCTAAGTCGCCCGCTTATGAGTTTCGTGTTTGATTTAGTTAAGCCTTCATTCAAAATTCTCATTATCATTTTTATTACTGTTTCATGGCAACCACGTTTTGCAAGGCAACAATGGATTTCATATTTAATCATTTATTAGGCTTAATCGCTTTAAATTTGACTACTTATTAATTGATATCTTCGCTAATTAAAATCGTATATTTATATAAATTGAAACTAATGATGCCTGAAAAATTACCTATCTATCGGTACCTGGTTCGACTTTCAGTTCATTGGCGTTCAGGAGAAAGAAGCGTGACATAGAAAGATAGTTAGAAAGATAGTTAGAAAGATACTCAGTTTTTAATATAAGTAGATGGTTTCTCTGAAAAATGTTGGCAAAATGTAGTTAAACATCATTTCACCTATAGTTTTTGCACCGACTTCAAAACTTATGTTTAAACTAGCAAAAATACCCGGCGTTGCCTGGGTCAGTAATATTGAGAAACAATTTATATACTCACCTTTGTTTTTTTTTCCCTGAACTGAAAGAACTCAAAACACACCGCTTTGACAATTTTTAAAATGTCGCCAAATTTTTGCGTAACTGTTTTGGGATACCTAGGATAATTTTTCTCCCCTCCTTACTTTTATGAAAATACATTAAGTATTATTATGTCACTAATTTTTGTCACAGAGAAATGGAAATCAAATGTTGAGATACTATTGCTGACCATAAAATGACGTTAAAAGTTTTTATCCTAAATGATTTCGAAATTAATAGGGAACATTTAGCAATTATTTATGCAAAAATGCAAATTAATGGTAATTTTAGTCTTGTTTAAGGGTTTTATTAATTTAGTATGTGGATTACTTTACTTTTTACTTTCTTCTATATCTAATATATAGAAGAAAGTATTGGTTTCGTGAAAATTTTCGAATGTCGAATTTTGACGGATTTGCACGTTTTGAGGTGCGCTGAGTCCATTTCGACCATTTTTGGAAAATGTCTGTCTGTGTGTGTGTGTGTGTGTGTGTCTGTGTGTGAGTCTGTATGTGTGTGACCAGTTTTTGTGGCCGCGCTAGAGCAAAAACTACTGCATGAAATCGAACAAAAATTTTTGCACATATGTACCACCATGTGAACTGGTGCACCTGACTTTGTTTAGCGAATTCCTCCAAGGGGGGTGGAGCAATCGCACGTGTTCTGCGCGGGAGTGAGTGCTATATCTCAGGAAGTAACCGGCGGAATCAAACGAAAATTGGTCCATAGGTAGACCCTACTGAGTACAGGTGCTGATTTAATTTGTTTGTCAATATCTCCAAGGGGGGTGGAGCAATCGCACGTGTTCTGCGCAGGGGTGATTGCTATATCTCAGGAAGTAACCGGCGGAATCAAACGAAAATTGGTCCATAGGTAGACCCTATTGAGTACAGGTGCTGCTTCAATTTGTGTGTCAATATCTCAAAGGGGGGTGGAGCAATCAAAAGTGCTTATTTTGTCATTGCACCTACTGTATCTCGGGAAATATTGCTGCGATTTGAATGAAATTTGGAATAACACTAACCCAATATGGAAGCAAGCATCGATTAAATTTTGGCGCCAATCGCCCCAGGGGGAGGGTGGGGTGATTTTTGCGCTTAGTCAACAATGCAAAAAATTAATTCATTAAAAAATCGCTTTCACGCTATTTAATTATCAAAACAGCTGAAAACTTTCAATGATTTGAAATTTTTAACTGTTGCCAATTTCTTTTTACTAACAAATAAAATGTTTGCAATTTATCTAAACAAGGCTTTTGCAATGATTTCCAATTTCGCTCATTGATTCTGCATTTGCAGGGTTATTACGATAATTGGGAAATTGGAGCTGTTTCCAATTACTCGGGCGAGTACGTATTTTACTTTGTAACAGGAATTCATAAGATAGATATAGAAGAAAGTTTCGTGACGGCCACGACAGCTAGTTGACATAATTTTAAAAAGGTTTTTAATGGATACATACGGAATGGGAAAACAAAAGAAAAAAAATACGTAATAATACTTTACGTTTTACACGACATGCCCTGAATTCAAATATGCTATTAGTTTTTGCCTATCAGCTCGATTTTTTAAGATATTAATATTTTAATGAATTTAACATAACACTATTTGAAAAGAAAAACCATGGTTTAAAAAAAAACGAATTAAACAATTAATTTTTATAATATTGCACAGATTTTATTTATTATATACAAAGGAAAACAGAAAAAGTCATCATTTAAACCAGTTACTCACTGAACAATTCGGAAACTTCTTTTGCGTTACATTCTTGAGCGTATTTTAGAACAATTCCGCGTTTTAAAATTCAGCAGTAATTTGCCATCAAGTGAGTATCTTATCTTCCTCGATAGCTATCGCCCATGCATTTTATATCTTGGTGAAATCTTTCACCATACTAATGTCTCCTAGTTATCAGGAAAACGGTCTAAGTGGTTGTGTAAATAGTGCACCTTTCTGCTCATGTTACATCCAAGTGATCTGAAATTATTCAGCATCTTATTGACTAATTCAACATAGTTTTCAGCTTTATGTTTACCCAGAAAATTTTGGACAACTGAAACAAATGAATTCCAGGCTTTTTTTTCAATCTCAAATCATTGAATTTATGAAGCCAAGGGCATTATTTGTGGACCATCAAATATTCCTGCTTTATTTTTTTCCATACTCAGCTGAGGCATTTTTACCCCTATATATGCAAGATCCTTTACAAACTGCTTCATTAGACCCAGCTTGATATGCAGTGGTGTAAATATGATTTTCTCTATTGGAACTAAAGGATCATTGATGATATTCTTTTCCCCAACATCCATGTTTGCTGTCCTAGGCCACTCTTTTCTAACCCAGTGTTTCGTTTTGTCTCTGCTATCCCAGATGCACAAGAAACAAGGAACAACCAAGGTCTACCAGTCAGTTATATATCTTATATTGTTAGTCTTATTTTATAATAAACTAGGGTTATTACCCGGCGTTGCCCGGGGGCTTATTAATACAACATAGTGGTTCAAATAGTGTTGAATGCAAATAATTGTAACAGTAATTGTTTTTAACTTATTTCATGTTAAAATGAAAAAGGTGAGCCTTGAACTGATAATTCATTGTTAACCGTAATCTTTGTCGGAAAATACTCGTATTTAAATGTGTTAAGTGTTTTCAATTTGTATTCTTAAAGGCTTATCTCTATTACTCTATTCAAAATTGAAAGAAAATGGCCATTTTGAGGCGAAAAATTTTGAATTATGAGCTTTTTTGAGTTTTTAAAAATTTCAAAACCCCGCCTATGTAAATTCTAGTGCACCAAGGAGCCTCTGTGCCAAGTTTGATGAAAATCCGACGAAAACTGTGGATTTGTATAAGGAACAAACAAATATACATATATTCATTTTTATACGTATAGATAAATTAAAATAATAATTATTTTTTATAATAATAATTAGTTATTTCATAAATATTATTATTTTAAATTCAATTGGTTTCAAAATAAGACAGACAATAAGGAAAATATACAAAAATCTGTCCCTGTATAAATTTTATAACACTTATACTTGAGCGCAATACATAGAAAAAAGCATTGATAGATAAGTGAATTTATCTAAAAATCTAGAGCTGATACAGAAAAACTGCTTGCATATTCAGATTTAGCAATAAAAATAGAGTTAAAATCTGCTCAAAAATCCTAGGCACCAAAAAAAAAAATTTTTTTTTGTAGGCCTGTGTAATTTAATTAACGTTTTAATTCAAAATGGCAACGGTAAGAAAAAATGTCTTGGAAGTTTAATCATTTATTAGGCTTAATCGCTTTAAATTTGACAACTTATTAATTGATATCTTCGTTCATTAAAATCGTATAATTATATAGATTGAAACTAACGAAGCCTGAAAAATTATCTATCTATCGGTACCTGGTTCGACTTTCAGTTCATTGGCGTTCAGGAGAAAGAAGCGTGACATAGAAAGATAGTTAGAAAGATACTCAGTTTTTAATATAAGTAGACTAGCTGCCAGGGCAGCTAGATTAGCTTTCTGCGGCATGTTGATGTATAAGTTCCCCCCTCTCTAACTTTTACCTCATTCTGAAGTTATATTATTTGATATAATTTAATGTTCATTCGATTTCAAGACATACCACGCACGTGGCCCGGCATTGCACGGGCACTTCGTGCCCTGAAAGTAGTGAGAAAAAAATTTAAAGAAACTACTCCCCGCCAAGGCGGCTCGCTTACAGGCGCTTCACGCCTTTACTTTTTTCCTATATAAAAAAAATCATTCGAATTATTGAGATGCTTCACGCCTTCAAGATGGTGAAGAAAGTCAGTAAGTTCAGCTCGCTCAAAGGAAAAAAGCAGACATAGATACTCAGTTTTTAATATAAGTAGATGGCTCATCAACAAATAAATGTTTCAAAATATTACCAGTAGCTAGCGATAAAAATTCTACGTAAGTGGCCCGCTTATGAGTTTCGTGTTTGATTTAGTTAAGCCTTCATTCAAAACTCTCATTATCATTGTTATCACTGTTTCATAGCAACGACGGTTTGCAAGAATGGATTTCATATTTAATCATTTATTAGGCTTAATCGCTTTAAACTTGACTACTTATTAATTGATATCTTCGCTAATTAAAATCGTATAATTATATCAATTGAAACTAATGTAGCCTGAAAAATTACCTATCTATCGGTACCTGGTTCGACTTTCAGGTCATTGGCGTTCAGGAGAAAGAAGCGTGACATAGAAAGATAGTTAGAAAGAAAGATAGTTAGAAAGATACTCAGTTTTTAATGTAAGTAGACTAGCTGCCAGGGCAGCTAGATTAGCTTCCTGCGGCATGTTGATGCATAACGTCCCCCCTCTCTAACTTTTACCTCATTCTGAAGTTTTATTTGATATAATTTAATGTTCATTCGATTTCAAGACATACCACGCACGTGGCCCGGCGTTGCACGGGCACTTCGTGCCTTAAAAGTAGTGAGGAAAATTTCAAGAAACTACTCCCCGCCAAGGCGGCTCGCTAACAGGCGCTTCACGCCTTTACTTTTTTCCTGTATAAAAAAAAATCATTCGAATTATTGAGATGCTTCGCGTCTACAAGATGGTGAGGAAAGTTTCAGTAAGTTCAGCTCGCTCAAAGGAAAAAAAAGCAGACATTGATACTCAGTTTTTAATATAAGTAGATGGCTCTTCAACAAATGAATGTTTCAAAATATTACAAGTAGCTAGCGATAAAAATACTATGTAAGGCAGGAATTCAAGTGAAACACGGACGATCGCAACTTACCAATGCAATCGCAAATTCCAAAATTTGGATTCAAGTGAAACGAATTCACTTGAATTCGACTTACAGTAGCGGTTGCAATATACGATCGCCTCGAAGCGATTGCAATGGTGTTTCACTTGAATTCGGCCCTAAGTCGCCCGCTTATGAGTTTCGTGTTTGATTTAGTTAAGCCTTCATTCAAAATTCTCATTATCATTTTTATTACTGTTTCATGGCAACCACGTTTTGCAAGGCAACAATGGATTTCATATTTAATCATTTATTAGGCTTAATCGCTTTAAATTTGACTACTTATTAATTGATATCTTCGCTAATTAAAATCGTATATTTATATAAATTGAAACTAATGATGCCTGAAAAATTACCTATCTATCGGTACCTGGTTCGACTTTCAGTTCATTGGCGTTCAGGAGAAAGAAGCGTGACATAGAAAGATAGTTAGAAAGATAGTTAGAAAGATACTCAGTTTTTAATATAAGTAGATGGTTTCTCTGAAAAATGTTGGCAAAATGTAGTTAAACATCATTTCACCTATAGTTTTTGCACCGACTTCAAAACTTATGTTTAAACTAGCAAAAATACCCGGCGTTGCCTGGGTCAGTAATATTGAGAAACAATTTATATACTCACCTTTGTTTTTTTTTCCCTGAACTGAAAGAACTCAAAACACACCGCTTTGACAATTTTTAAAATGTCGCCAAATTTTTGCGTAACTGTTTTGGGATACCTAGGATAATTTTTCTCCCCTCCTTACTTTTATGAAAATACATTAAGTATTATTATGTCACTAATTTTTGTCACAGAGAAATGGAAATCAAATGTTGAGATACTATTGCTGACCATAAAATGACGTTAAAAGTTTTTATCCTAAATGATTTCGAAATTAATAGGGAACATTTAGCAATTATTTATGCAAAAATGCAAATTAATGGTAATTTTAGTCTTGTTTAAGGGTTTTATTAATTTAGTATGTGGATTACTTTACTTTTTACTTTCTTCTATATCTAATATATAGAAGAAAGTATTGGTTTCGTGAAAATTTTCGAATGTCGAATTTTGACGGATTTGCACGTTTTGAGGTGCGCTGAGTCCATTTCGACCATTTTTGGAAAATGTCTGTCTGTGTGTGTGTGTGTGTGTGTGTGTCTGTGTGTGAGTCTGTATGTGTGTGACCAGTTTTTGTGGCCGCGCTAGAGCAAAAACTACTGCATGAAATCGAACAAAAATTTTTGCACATATGTACCACCATGTGAACTGGTGCACCTGACTTTGTTTAGCGAATTCCTCCAAGGGGGGTGGAGCAATCGCACGTGTTCTGCGCGGGAGTGAGTGCTATATCTCAGGAAGTAACCGGCGGAATCAAACGAAAATTGGTCCGTAGGTAGACCCTACTGAGTACAGGTGCTGATTTAATTTGTTTGTCAATATCTCCAAGGGGGGTGGAGCAATCGCACGTGTTCTGCGCAGGGGTGATTGCTATATCTCAGGAAGTAACCGGCTGAATCAAACGAAAATTGGTCCATAGGTAGACCCTATTGAGTACAGGTGCTGCTTCAATTTGTGTGTCAATATCTCAAAGGGGGGTGGAGCAATCAAAAGTGCTTATTTTGTCATTGCACCTACTGTATCTCGGGAAATATTGCTGCGATTTGAATGAAATTTGGAATAACACTAACCCAATATGGAAGCAAGCATCGATTAAATTTTGGCGCCAATCGCCCCAGGGGGAGGGTGGGGTGATTTTTGCGCTTAGTCAACAATGCAAAAAATTAATTCATTAAAAAATCGCTTTCACGCTATTTAATTATCAAAACAGCTGAAAACTTTCAATGATTTGAAATTTTTAACTGTTGCCAATTTCTTTTTACTAACAAATAAAATGTTTGCAATTTATCTAAACAAGGCTTTTGCAATGATTTCCAATTTCGCTCATTGATTCTGCATTTGCAGGGTTATTACGATAATTGGGAAATTGGAGCTGTTTCCAATTACTCGGGCGAGTACGTATTTTACTTTGTAACAGGAATTCATAAGATAGATATAGAAGAAAGTTTCGTGACGGCCACGACAGCTAGTTGACATAATTTTAAAAAGGTTTTTAATGGATACATACGGAATGGGAAAACAAAAGAAAAAAAATACGTAATAATACTTTACGTTTTACACGACATGCCCTGAATTCAAATATGCTATTAGTTTTTGCCTATCAGCTCGATTTTTTAAGATATTAATATTTTAATGAATTTAACATAACACTATTTGAAAAGAAAAACCATGGTTTAAAAAAAAACGAATTAAACAATTAATTTTTATAATATTGCACAGATTTTATTTATTATATACAAAGGAAAACAGAAAAAGTCATCATTTAAACCAGTTACTCACTGAACAATTCGGAAACTTCTTTTGCGTTACATTCTTGAGCGTATTTTAGAACAATTCCGCGTTTTAAAATTCAGCAGTAATTTGCCATCAAGTGAGTATCTTATCTTCCTCGATAGCTATCGCCCATGCATTTTATATCTTGGTGAAATCTTTCACCATACTAATGTCTCCTAGTTATCAGGAAAACGGTCTAAGTGGTTGTGTAAATAGTGCACCTTTCTGCTCATGTTACATCCAAGTGATCTGAAATTATTCAGCATCTTATTGACTAATTCAACATAGTTTTCAGCTTTATGTTTACCCAGAAAATTTTGGACAACTGAAACAAATGAATTCCAGGCTTTTTTTTCAATCTCAAATCATTGAATTTATGAAGCCAAGGGCATTATTTGTGGACCATCAAATATTCCTGCTTTATTTTTTTCCATACTCAGCTGAGGCATTTTTACCCCTATATATGCAAGATCCTTTACAAACTGCTTCATTAGACCCAGCTTGATATGCAGTGGTGTAAATATGATTTTCTCTATTGGAACTAAAGGATCATTGATGATATTCTTTTCCCCAACATCCATGTTTGCTGTCCTAGGCCACTCTTTTCTAACCCAGTGTTTCGTTTTGTCTCTGCTATCCCAGATGCACAAGAAACAAGGAACAACCAAGGTCTACCAGTCAGTTATATATCTTATATTGTTAGTCTTATTTTATAATAAACTAGGGTTATTACCCGGCGTTGCCCGGGGGCTTATTAATACAACATAGTGGTTCAAATAGTGTTGAATGCAAATAATTGTAACAGTAATTGTTTTTAACTTATTTCATGTTAAAATGAAAAAGGTGAGCCTTGAACTGATAATTCATTGTTAACCGTAATCTTTGTCGGAAAATACTCGTATTTAAATGTGTTAAGTGTTTTCAATTTGTATTCTTAAAGGCTTATCTCTATTACTCTATTCAAAATTGAAAGAAAATGGCCATTTTGAGGCGAAAAATTTTGAATTATGAGCTTTTTTGAGTTTTTAAAAATTTCAAAACCCCGCCTATGTAAATTCTAGTGCACCAAGGAGCCTCTGTGCCAAGTTTGATGAAAATCCGACGAAAACTGTGGATTTGTATAAGGAACAAACAAATATACATATATTCATTTTTATACGTATAGATAAATTAAAATAATAATTATTTTTTATAATAATAATTAGTTATTTCATAAATATTATTATTTTAAATTCAATTGGTTTCAAAATAAGACAGACAATAAGGAAAATATACAAAAATCTGTCCCTGTATAAATTTTATAACACTTATACTTGAGCGCAATACATAGAAAAAAGCATTGATAGATAAGTGAATTTATCTAAAAATCTAGAGCTGATACAGAAAAACTGCTTGCATATTCAGATTTAGCAATAAAAATAGAGTTAAAATCTGCTCAAAAATCCTAGGCACCAAAAAAAAAAATTTTTTTTTGTAGGCCTGTGTAATTTAATTAACGTTTTAATTCAAAATGGCAACGGTAAGAAAAAATGTCTTGGAAGTTTAATCATTTATTAGGCTTAATCGCTTTAAATTTGACAACTTATTAATTGATATCTTCGTTCATTAAAATCGTATAATTATATAGATTGAAACTAACGAAGCCTGAAAAATTATCTATCTATCGGTACCTGGTTCGACTTTCAGTTCATTGGCGTTCAGGAGAAAGAAGCGTGACATAGAAAGATAGTTAGAAAGATACTCAGTTTTTAATATAAGTAGACTAGCTGCCAGGGCAGCTAGATTAGCTTTCTGCGGCATGTTGATGTATAAGTTCCCCCCTCTCTAACTTTTACCTCATTCTGAAGTTATATTATTTGATATAATTTAATGTTCATTCGATTTCAAGACATACCACGCACGTGGCCCGGCATTGCACGGGCACTTCGTGCCCTGAAAGTAGTGAGAAAAAAATTTAAAGAAACTACTCCCCGCCAAGGCGGCTCGCTTACAGGCGCTTCACGCCTTTACTTTTTTCCTATATAAAAAAAATCATTCGAATTATTGAGATGCTTCACGCCTTCAAGATGGTGAAGAAAGTCAGTAAGTTCAGCTCGCTCAAAGGAAAAAAGCAGACATAGATACTCAGTTTTTAATATAAGTAGATGGCTCATCAACAAATAAATGTTTCAAAATATTACCAGTAGCTAGCGATAAAAATTCTACGTAAGTGGCCCGCTTATGAGTTTCGTGTTTGATTTAGTTAAGCCTTCATTCAAAACTCTCATTATCATTGTTATCACTGTTTCATAGCAACGACGGTTTGCAAGAATGGATTTCATATTTAATCATTTATTAGGCTTAATCGCTTTAAACTTGACTACTTATTAATTGATATCTTCGCTAATTAAAATCGTATAATTATATCAATTGAAACTAATGTAGCCTGAAAAATTACCTATCTATCGGTACCTGGTTCGACTTTCAGGTCATTGGCGTTCAGGAGAAAGAAGCGTGACATAGAAAGATAGTTAGAAAGAAAGATAGTTAGAAAGATACTCAGTTTTTAATGTAAGTAGACTAGCTGCCAGGGCAGCTAGATTAGCTTCCTGCGGCATGTTGATGCATAACGTCCCCCCTCTCTAACTTTTACCTCATTCTGAAGTTTTATTTGATATAATTTAATGTTCATTCGATTTCAAGACATACCACGCACGTGGCCCGGCGTTGCACGGGCACTTCGTGCCTTAAAAGTAGTGAGGAAAATTTCAAGAAACTACTCCCCGCCAAGGCGGCTCGCTAACAGGCGCTTCACGCCTTTACTTTTTTCCTGTATAAAAAAAAATCATTCGAATTATTGAGATGCTTCGCGTCTACAAGATGGTGAGGAAAGTTTCAGTAAGTTCAGCTCGCTCAAAGGAAAAAAAAGCAGACATTGATACTCAGTTTTTAATATAAGTAGATGGCTCTTCAACAAATGAATGTTTCAAAATATTACAAGTAGCTAGCGATAAAAATACTATGTAAGGCAGGAATTCAAGTGAAACACGGACGATCGCAACTTACCAATGCAATCGCAAATTCCAAAATTTGGATTCAAGTGAAACGAATTCACTTGAATTCGACTTACAGTAGCGGTTGCAATATACGATCGCCTCGAAGCGATTGCAATGGTGTTTCACTTGAATTCGGCCCTAAGTCGCCCC
>JAXGGA010004521.1:35000-87415 GCA_038373865.1 Uloborus plumipes | reverse complement strand
TTTCAAAACTCCCGGAAAACTTTCCAGGTAACCCCCTTTTTTTCGACCAAATGACTGTACTACTAGTCATAATTTGACATTTTGGTTGAAATGTCAAGTCCGTTACTGGTCAAATCCGTTACCAAATGTCAAATCCGTTACCATACAGTTTTTGATCCTTATCTTAACAATCACTAACATCGTTTTAAGCTTCAGGGACCCCAATAATTTCTAATGAAATTGGTTCTAGGCGCTATGATATAGTTTAAAAGTGATATTTCATTTTGATTTTGTATGGTAATGGACGAGAATTTGTCTAGCAACTTAAAGTTTTACGACAGCATTTTAATACTTAATTATGCATCAAAGTGTACAACCAATTACTTTTTCACACAATTAAAATATGTGACAAACATCTGTTAGTGATTCTAAAAGAAAATAGCAAGTTTAAAAAAATTACTTAAAAATTCTGAAATGTAAGCATATGGTGAAAGTGACCCAATTTGCTTTATACAAATGAATATTTTTGAAGAGCGAAAAAAAACTAGGCGACAATGCGATCGTGCAAGATATGTTTCAAGAAAAATAGTAATATAGTGCTTCAAACTGAAAGCCCTATTGCACGACAGCATAGACTACAGGCACGTCGCAAAAGATATAAAAAATTGAAAGCAAAAGAAACGAAAATTGAAAAAACGAAAAAACTTTGAAATAAAATATAAAAAAACTTTTTAAATTTAAAGACTATTTCTGTCCGCTCATTCGCACTAAAAAGTATGAAATAAACTAAGTATTCGATATAGTGATTATAGTGCTCAGAAATTTCAGTTCATCTTTATGTATTTATATTTACGTTAATGCTAAAGCAGTCAATATAATAAGTAATTCTTTTCTTGATTATAATGCTCAAAAATTCCAGCTCATCTTGATATATTTATATTTACGTTAATGCTAAAGCAGCCAATAAAGTTTAAATTAAAAATTTGATTTAAGAAATAGGCGGTATACTGTTTATTACGAATAGCTTTTACTATACCGCCTATTTCTTAAATCAAATTTTTAATTTAAACTTTATTGGCTGCTTTAGCATTAACGTAAATATAAATATATCAAGATGAGCTGGAATTTTTGAGCATTATAATCAAGAAAAGAATTACTTATTATATTGACTGCTTTAGCATTAACGTAAATATAAATACATAAAGATGAACTGAAATTTCTGAACACTATAATCACTATATCGAATACTTAGTTTATTTCATACTTTTTAGTGCGAATGAGCGGACAGAAATAGTCTTTAAATTTAAAAAGTTTTTTTATATTTTATCTTGATATTAGGTTGCATACTCCTTATCAGACAATATTGTGGAAAGACGCTGACTATCGAAAATCAGTAACATAAAAATCTTGAGGCAAGATTAATGCGAGATTGCCTTCTTAACGCGTTAATCTTTATGCAATTTTGAGGCAAGAAGTTTTGCTTGCTGGGACGCGATATATCAGTTGCTGGCAGTTTGCTGCCGTGGTGGCTTGTGAACGACCACTGCCGAACTATCGGACAGCTGTTCTTACAGTTTGAAATGTTCGCCATAGTCGTGAAACGATGCTATTAACAGTGCCTAACTCCGCAGCCGAAATTTTCATACTTCGACAATCCTCAATAGGAGTGCACACAGGAGGGGGGGGGGGGGGAGGCGCAAGTTGCGCCACCAAAATTTGGGCGGGGGGATTTTTGAACGAAGGTATTTATTTATTTAAATGATCTTTTATTTCTATATTATTTTTTTTGTGTGCATGTGTGTGTGTGTGCTTGTAATGTCTAGAAGGGGGAAAAAAGCGATTATATTCTCCGCATAATTCGAATTTTTAAAATATTAATAATTTATAAAAATAATAGTTATAATTAAAAAAATTAAATATATAATGTTTGAAAAAATAAATAAAATAAAAAAGAGGGGTAAAAATAAAAAGCACAAGAGAGTTGTAAAAACTTTTTTTGAGGGGGGGGGGGGAATTTGCGCCATTGAGCTTGGGGGGGGGGATGGACACCCCTGATCCTCAATCTTTCCAATGACTCAACCTTTGTTAAAATCGTTCAGATGTCTCCTCAGAGATCGATTGTGCGACATTTCTCTATGGAATGCTGAGCTTACGCCGTCAGTATTATTTTCCGTCCTCTGATACCCCCATCATGCCTAACTGCATGTGTTCGCCTGTGCTGTTGAATTTCTAAACAAAACTATCTACCTAATTGGGGCCTCGGTGACACTGTGTCTGCACGTCATTCTCGTAATCCCAAAGGGGTGGGTTCGATTTCTGTTCTCGCCCCTGGTTGTAACTTCCTTCTCCGTGCTTTAAATTCTGTCCTATCTTTTCTGTGTTTGCCCGGGGGCAAAGCGCTTAGCACGCAGTCCTCATGTATGTTGAAGCACATTAGCTTCTAAAATAAATAAAAAATAAATGTAATTTCCTAATTACTATTATTTTTCATTGCTTTTGGCAACAATTAAAAATAACTACTTTACTTCCGTCACTCAAGATTGCTGCGCATCAGAATTTTAAAGTACGCGCATAAAAAAAAGGTTTACTTTAAAAATGTTTTGATCCCTCCGTGTATCAGCGGACAAGTAACAGAGTGGACAAATAATCCTTTTAAAAAAATGTCCCAACAATTATAATCACAGAACTACCATGAAATGAATCAGTCCCGTAACAAGACCTTCGTTTTGTGGAGGTTTTTACATGACACATCTCTCGTGAAATCTATGTGATCAATTAAATTTGACTTCATATTCTATTTCATACCCCCATTTTATATTAAAAAACATGCATTATGGTGGTAATTACCACGTAAAACTTGAATGTTTACCAAAATAAGTTGAAGACAAAAGATAAACTCAAAATCTGGACTTTTTATCCGCCCGTTGAGAAATCCGGACCTTATGCCATCGCTGTCCAAAAATGTGGACCTTCTGTTCGTGGACCTTTTGGCTGTCGGACCTTATGTTCTTTGGACCTTATGACCATTGGACCTTTTGGACGTGGATCTTTTGTTCGTAGACCTTTTGGTTTTGGACCTTCTAGCTGGATCCTCTTTTTGTAATACTAAATGCTTAAAAAGCATTAACATGAACAATTTAAGAAAATGACATCTTTTCAATGAAGAAAAAAAATCTGATCACTGCATATCTTCGCTCCTATTAAATATTCGATGTCTGTCTTTTTATCATTCAAAAAGATAGATGCGTTCCTCATGTACACGATTTGAAGCAATACTTCTGAAGTATTTATTTTATAACAGGTAAAAATGTGTTAAATATAGAGTGTAGCACTTTCAAATTAAGAGAATTTTGGTGGGTGTTTTTTAGCGGTATTTAAATTTCGAAGGGAGAGAGTAAATTGTTCTAGAAGAAAGAAAAGCAATTGAACACTTGATTCGTTGAACACGTGACGTTGAACACGTGAAATAAAACACTGCATACTACAGTTATTCTATAATGGGAATTTCTTATTTCAAATAAAATTGAAAAATAAACAAGAAAACTAGAAATAAAACGGTAAAAAAAGGTATTTTCAACAAAATAGTGTATAAAAAGAATTTTTCAGAACAGCTTTAAAAAAAGTCGGAGGACGTTTGAGCCCTTTTAACACACCCCTTAAATGTGGCCCTGAAATGAAGTAATGATTTTAAAGCTGCTAATCTTAAATTACAGCCCTAGAGTATACCCATGCAAGGAAAAGTGCCACTGATTTATATGCGCGGTATATTTTCCTTTCTTCCCCTTTTATTTTCCGTCGTCAGTTTCATCTCTAACTTTTATTCCGGCTTCTCCTTTTGATTCTGTGCGCCACATCGCTTTCCCGTTAAAAATTTAGTCGTTTCCATTCATGCTTGTCGTTATTACTCTACGAAAGATCAGAATTTCTTTCACACGACTTCCCAGAGATCTCTCACGAACATCAGCGCCCCCTGATGCCATGAAATTAGCTTTCATTTTCATGGCCTCAGAGTGGTGAATCTATCTTGTTTATTTTCCCCGTCTTCGCCTTCTGCATCCCCGACCGAGGCGACCGTTTCCTTGAATAAGTTTTCACTGCTTAAATCTTTCACATTTTTGCGACGGCAGGCGCAAACAGTAATTTTAGCAGGAGATATACAGAGCAGCGAATAATATTCGTTTCATTCGACGTTGGTAATCCACTTTTAAAAAATTCAGACTTCCCTCCTGGGCTCCACTGATATTTTACTTCCTGGCAATGTTCACTAAAATGTCTGGAAAATGCATATTTTGAACGTACGGAGTGGTTTATGAACTTACGCGAAGTTGGATTCTGATTCTACATTTTCCTTCCATTTCTGAGGATTGTGCGTTTCTCCTGATTTTTTAGCATTTGTTTTTGAAAAAAACTTGCACCGCTGAGGTTGGCACAGAAAAAGCTGTAAAAACGGCAATCTACTCGATTTCTTTTATTAAATTATATTTTAATGTTTCTTATTTTATTCGTTTTTATTTTTTATACTTGTGAGCAGGTTTGGAGTCAATTACGAGAAAATGTAATCCATTACGATTATGATTACGAGCATGAAAAATGTCTACATGCAATCAATATTGGATTTATAAATTTCTTAAAAATAAAATTCTCGAAGGAAATTTCTATAAAATTATTAAGTAAAATTAAACATTTTTTAAACAGGAAAAATGTTTTAAAAATCTGTAAATACACAACTTTTCTTCTTTTATACACTTACTGATTAAAAATAATATGAGCATTAAAATATAAAGTATAAACTAAGATAAAATTATATGTGAAAATATTTTGAAAAAGAAAAAAAAAAAAGATTACACCATTACAACGCTAAATTACAATTATTGAAAAAAAGATTACAATTGAAAAGGCAAGTAGATAAAGGTGATATGTGACAATTTTTTTAATTTCTAGAAAAAGTTTTCAAAAAAGAATTACCTTATCACCTTCATCCATGGTAAAAAGTGTGTTTTTCCAAAATTGTCACATCACCTTTATCCACTTGCCCCTTCAATTACGATTACACACGAAAAACTTGATTAAAATTACGATTACACACGATTATGAGTGTCCCATTTGCAGATTATGATTATGATTACAAAAAGATGTAGTCGATTACGCGGGTTACGATTACGTAATCGGCGATTACTCCAAGCCTGTTTGTGAGCAATTATTAGAATAATGTGTTCATAATGAGCCCTTATTGTTACAAACACTGTAAAAATATGTCATTTTTTCCGTTTTTATGTGCTTAGTTTGGTGCAATTCTGATAAATTGTGTAGTTCACTAAGCCGAAAAGCAGGGTATAAGTTACAGGATTTGGTTGTTTTACCTCTTTCAGCTGCCATTAGCCTAAGACTGCATCGTCCCCTTTTGTTTATTTGAACTACGAATTTCCAATGGATATTGAAAAAATTCAGTGCCTTTTTTTTGGGGGGGGGGGTTATAGGGTTCAAACCTCCCGCGAAAATTCTCAAAACTTTCCCAAAAATCCATTTTAATTTTTCTTTTCTCGCTGAAAAAAATATTTTATATTTTACATGAAAAATAGACTTACTATCATTTAAAATTTGAATAAATTGAGTGCTTTGTCGCAGTGTTTATTTTTATTGAAGTTATCGAGAACATCATTTCCTGCAAAACACAATATTGCTTTTTTCTTCAAATTTTGAATGCCGCTAACAAAACCACTGAAATTCTTTAAACTTGAAGCTTCCAAACACTACACTTAAAACAGTTTATAAGCCATATAACATAAACATGGCCTGTTTAACTTATGAAGTTAGGGGAAGCTCTATTTCATTTTGAGGCAGGGGGGGGGGGCATTTCTATATTCTTGAGACATTGAAACAAATATCGCTGAGGATACATATCATTTCTAAGAGCTGCCCAAGCAGAATTCAGATTTAAGTCTGTCCCCTTCCTGCACTAATATGTATAATTTTCATACATAATACCCATTGTTGCATTGAAATTCTATGATTCGATGTTAAATTAGATTTATTACTTCACAGAATTAATAAAACATAATAAAAGTACATTGTAAAAAAGTAGGATCAAATCCCACATTTAAAATATCTTGTGGTGGGATTAATATTCTATGAAATGTGTCTTCACTTTTAAAACTTACCGGGAAAATTTATTGAAACAGTTCTAATGTTTACAATTACCTTTAGATATGCATTTAAAAGCAGAAAATAGAATTTTAAATCACAAGTTTTCAGTCATTTTTGGGCCCCCTGATAAAGGGGGTCGGCACGGGAAGCCCAAGCTTCCCGTGCCTTTTGGATAATTAGGCCCTGAATATGAATTTAAGATACATTACTTCAAATACGCGCAAACGAGTAAATACATTTATATTTTTGAGATATTAAAAAGACATCAATTACTTAAGAATTGTACAAGAAAGTTATGTTATGTCACACATTAGATATTTTCCTTCATTTAATAGACCAGAATTCTTTAATTTGCGTATATTAATGCCCTTAAAACAGCACCTCTCATGCAAATAACGTAATACAACAAAAATCAATAGAATATAGATGGGTCAAGATGTAGAGGAGAATATAAAATGCATAATGGAGAGTACAACTTAAAAAAAAAAAAAAAACTCGAAGAACGATATTTAATTTTTAATCAGTCCAAATATGTTCCTAATACAACATAGACGCTTATTTAGCGAAGATTTGAGCAAATATATTTTTTTGAAAAAAATGGTCAATAATTGCAAAAAAATGTTTCAATTTTTGTACAATAAAGCATTTTGAATGAACAATCAGTACAGTTATTTCAACCTATGCAATTATTAATGTGCACATTTATAAAAATCATAACAAGTGTCCAAAATTTTAATGGCAAAAAAAAAAAAAAGTGACAAATTATCTAAACAGAATGTGACCAAGTATGTCAGAGTTAAAAAGTTCCTAAAAGGAGCAATGCAAAGTGTTAAATTACATGATGTTAAATTAATGTTAATAACAACATATGCTAAATTACATAAAATTGGGATTTTTTTTTTGAAAATTCCAACTTCAAAAATTACGTTTTATGTAGAATATCCGAGAGATGAAATTACATTGGATTGGTCGAATAGATTTTACGAGAAATGTGCTTGGTAAAACACTCCCCAAAACAAAAAACTGGTTATGGCCGTGAAAAAATCCCGAAATTATTTTGAAGGACAAAAATAGATCGTCTGCAAAATAACTGCCATTTCTGGCAACTTTTCATATGCAGTATAACCTTCTTCATGCGTCGAAAAACCAAAAGATTCCCAAAATATGATCCAGATATTGGAACTTCCAATCGTTTTTCTAGACAGCACGATAATATTGATACTTACTTTTTTTTTCCTTGGGAAAATGCTGTTATCCTCTTCTTAACCAGATAAAGCAATAAAAGATGAAATAAATACCAGTTGCGCCTAGTCAGGCAAATCGAATTTCTGACTATTTCCATTTTTGGTAAATTCGATTTGAGAAATGTAATCCTTTTTTGGAAATGCTTGCTTTATAGGGAGAAAGAAAACAGCGATATGATATTTTGTGTTTTTATTCTACGTCCTTGTCTTTCAATAGATTTTTGTTCGATATTGAATTAATGCAAGGAAAAAAAAATCGCTGAACAGCAGAAAGAGAAGTGAATTTTGTATCTGATTATTGATTTTTACCTGAACGAAAAGTAAAAAATGAATTATTACTATAAAAAGAAATTATGTAAGTTGGAATATAACAGGCAATAGGAATTTTTGAAACCTCTTTTGATATGTAGATTGATAAAAAGTTGTGAAATAAATTTCTCAGACCAATAAGGGCAGGCCCGTCATTTAGGGGGGGGGGGGGGGCAGGGGGGGTCAATTGCCCCCCCCGGCTTTGAGAAATCAATGTATTTACATATACGTGGGCGTGGTTTTTTATTTTTTCCGATGAAATTGCATTGTGTTGGGACCCTTTGCCCCCCCCCCCTGGAAAAACTTGAAATGACGTCCCTGAGTAAGAGTTTGCTTTTTCATCAACGGAATAAATAAATAAATGATTAGAAACATAAAAAGAGAAAAAATGAGGAATATTTAAGAAAAAAAAATGAATTTTTATACCTTGAATTCAAATTACGTTTTTCGCAATGACGGTTTGTGATAGGTACGTGTGTTTATGTGCGTGTATCTTGGCGTGTGTGTGTATGTATCTTGGCATGTGTGTGTATGTATCTTGGCGTGTGTGTGTATGTATCTTGGCGTGTGTGTGTGTATGTTGGCGTGTGTGTCAGCGGCGTAGAGTAGGATTTTGCCGCCCGGGACATGTACTACATTTGCCGCCCCTTTTCTTTTCTCCTGCCCCCCCCCCCGCCCGAGAAATTATGACATATTTAGTTTTTTACTGAATGAAAACAGGATTTTTTTTTTTAAAATCCACACCATGTTTTACATTTTAATGTATTCATCCTACAACAGGAAATGCTGATCGAAAAATTCTATTAAACCTTTTTCTAAAATTACTGAAATATGAGAGATAATATTTTCCTTAAATGAAAACATTTTAAGCAGAATAATATTAAACAGCATACACGGGTAGCATTGCTTAAATCTTTCATTGAAAAAGGAAAAAAAGCTATAATTATAATATACCTGATCGATTTATACTTAAAATTTAAAAAAAAAGAAAGGAAAAAAAGGGAAAAAACTGCTTTACCTAAAATTTTATTTTTCTACTTTTCAACATAGCAAAATCTTTCACAACGCTATCAACATCGACTGTGTCAGTTGTTTCATGCTCTACAGCCAAAATTGCCAGATTGGATAATCTGATGGTGGTCATGGTTGATCTTAGGTATTTTTTAATTAATTTCAATTTTGAAAAACCATCTCTCACAACTGGCATTGCTAATAGGTATTGAGAGAAAGATTCTGAGAAGTATGATTATATTAGGCAGGGTGACTTCTAGTCTGAATTTCACTATATATTTGAATAAATCGAGTGGGCTTGACTTCGTCAATTCATCAATATCACCCGTGGCAGTAGCGAAAGTCCTTAGCCTCATACGTTCAAGCTTGAATTCGTTTTCATCAACATCGCTATTGAAGTGCTCTAAATCAAAGCTGCCGTCTTTAACGTCTAGCAGCTTGGCTGGAACGAGAAAGGCAAACTTATTTGCCACATTCTGTAAATGCTTAAATCTATCCAGAATTTCTACCATTATTTTGTTCAAAGAAGAAAATAACTTTCTTCTCAGTTCGTTTTCATATGTCAGGGCAGCATCTTTGCTTCCATCCCCAAACATATGTTTCTTCGTTATTTTTCTGGGACGATCCATTGAAATCCCGAGATCTTCGCACAAAGTTTTCGTATAACTTATAGCACCCTCTATAAGTTCTCTCTTCTCTGTAAGTAACATCTGCAATGTATTTATTTTATATGCAAACTGATGCAAGCTGAGCCCCGCTGTTTGTAAATATATTTACGCATCATTGACTTCCTGCAGTACAGGCTTCCATAGACCTAAAAAACACAGAAAAGGAAATGATTGCATTGCAATCAGCAAAGCTCCTGCGTCTGTCCGAGTGTTCAAGCTTTCGCCGTTCTCTGTCAGTTTTTCTATCGCTTCCAAAATTTCCTGATATTTGTCCCTCACCATGTCTACTGATTCGGCCATAGCACTCCACCGTGTATCCTGAATTCTTTTCATAGTTCTTCCTGTAGCAGCAATTAAAACTTCCCAACGGTGTGTTGAGATGGAAAAGAATGCATAGCAACGCTCTAATGTACCGAAGAAGGTAACAGAGTTCGTTTCAAAGGAAGCTGCATGTAAACAAACTAAGTTCAAAGAATGATTTGAGCAAGGTACAAATACAGCATTGGGATTTATATCTTTAAACCTTTGTTGCACTCCTGTATGCTTTTCAGCCATGACAGCAGAATTGGCATACGTCTGACCTCTGCAGTTCATCACATCAAGGCCATCAGCTTCCAGCGTGCTCAAAATCATATCAGTCATTTCTTCAGCAGTTTGTTTTTGGTTTCAATGAAATCTATAAAAGATTCCACCACTTCTTTTTCCTGATTTTCAATTTTCACATATCGCACAACTTGGCTTGTTTGGTCGATATGTGAAATATCGGGAGTGCTATCAAATATTATTGAATAATATTTTGCCTTTAATACTTGATGGAGAACAAGATTAACTTGATAAGGAACAAGAAGTAGCATCCCTTTTCATTGTCTTTTCTTTTGCGAAATAGACACCTCAAGAAAAAAAAAATAGTTTCATTTGTCGAAAAGAACCTCAATTTATCAAATAATACCCGTGCAAAATTGTTGAGTCAATCTAAAAAGATTTATGGTAAAAACGCTGGCCTGATTTCAATCGAAATCTAACTGAAGAAACTGCTGCCCCTGCCAGGTGTCCTACACGGTACAGGGTACATGCCAACAGGGCCGGATTTAGACTACTAACCACTCCGTGCAAAATTAAAAAATGTGCGTCCATGCAGAATGGCATTGTACATACTTACACATACTGTGGCGCAGCTAGCAAGGGCTTCACCTGGGGAGATAATTTGTGGTGACCCCACCCCCTTCCCCCCCCCCACACACACAAAAACAAAAAATCCTCCAACCGCAAAAAAATAAATAAAATATAAAGAAAAATAAAATCGTAAAAAATGAAATTCATACAACATCCAGAAGCAACTTATTAATGTTTATGTCATAAGGGAAATGGAAGTTTGTTTAAAGTGCAAAAGCAGTGGCTTATAATGGAGTTCTACGCTAACGAATCTACATAAATTGATAAATATATGAATGCTTTTTCAAAAAACTCATGATACGCATATTTGTGCTAAAAGAAAAACCATAAGTCGGGGGTTCGGGGGTTACCCACCGAGAAAAATTTTGAACTATCTATATAAAATTCTACAATCTTGAGGCCTTTAAAAGGGTAATTGGAGCAAAAAAATGTTCAGAAAAAAAAGGCAAAATTTTAAGGAATTATACATGTTTTCAAGAAAAGATAAATAAATTTTTTGGGTCAATAAACTGCTGACATGAATCGACAGAGGAAGAGCGAAAGAGGTGAAAAGACAATGCATTTTCACTTGTTGACGCAGACTTTCGGTACAGCTTTAGATCTAATGATCCACTGACAAGCACAAACACATTAAAGTACAAAATAATTGACCGTAAAAAATGTATTACATTCTTTCATAGAAATCATGTACAGATTTGATGACGAGAGTGTGCGCAACATCCTAGCTTTTAGGTCAATTTCTAGTTTACTCCCAATTAGAAGTGAAATTATTTGAAACTTTGAAAGCAATTCAAAATTGTACTAGTTATATGTAAATAAACATTTAAACTGAACTAGTGAAATTTTTTACAAACTCTTAAATTCATTTGAGAGTCACACCAGCAGGGTGTAACTCAGTGCGAACTACCCCTCCTCTCCTCAAAGTGATTCTACAGAGTTTGCTAAATTATGCATAACTTAAAATATTAGATAATATTTCAGAAGCGATACATTTATATTTTTTCAAAGTTGAAATAGTTCTTGTTAGCATAAAAGTAAAAGCTAACTTTGTATTGGATCATTTTTATGTGTATTTTTGGATAATTCGAGAGGTGACAGAGACAGACAAAATTTCATGAACAAATCTAGAGTTTTATTTTTGCAAAAAAAAAAAAAAAAAAATAAAACCCAAAAGCACATATTCGTGCATCCGGAAAACAGAAAATGAAACATACTTAGTATACATTGAAGAAATTGTAGAAATAAAGTCCCCAGTGGACGCCACAACCAGCTGAGTTATATTTATATCTTGTTTCCTTGCTGGTGGCAGTCATGACGAAAAACTCAGTGATGAAGACTTAAATCACCTCACCATCAGACGAACCACAATGTCGCACACCGCAGCAGTCCAAGTGAAATCCAGCCAGCTACCAGGCTTCAATTCCCGTCCATCTCCTCTTCACAAGTTTATATGTGCTCAACATGCTTTTTTGCATAGTCAAGCGCGCATGCTGGATTTGCATAAGGACTTGGGAAAAATAATTGAATTAATGCATTATGAATCAAACTGGTACGTAGATGCGGCTAAAATTGTTGAAATTTATTTATTTTTTAAGCTAACCACAGCTAGACCACCGGGGACAAACTTTAACATATTTTTCCGAGTTCTGGAGGGACAAGAACATAATTTCTGCTAACAAATTCCCCCCTTCTTGCCACTCCAGCACACGAAAAAAAAAAAAAAAAACATTAAGACATGAATAAAAACTTAAACAGATATTGCATGTCTCAAATTTATATATACATAAATTATAATTTAAACACTTAAAATTGAGAATTAAAAATTAGTGCAGCCCTAAAGAATCACATGCTTTACGCAGATTCTCTCTAGTAAATGGCTTGGTGAAACAGTCTGCTATATTGTTTTTACTTTCAACAAATTTGATCTTAAATTCGTTTTCATCAATCAAATTTCTTAGGAAATGGTACCGTACATCAATATGCTTAGTTCGCGAATTTTCGATTGCAGAACTAGAAAAATCAATCGCAGCTAAATTGTCACAATACAAAGTACTATTAATCAACTTTAAGTTCGGAATATTTTTAGTGGCTATTTCATTTAGAATTCTTTTAATCCACATAACCTCCTTTGATAATTCAGTGACGGAGATGTACTCCGCTTCCATAGTTGACAATGCTATGCATTTTTGTTTGAATGTACGCCATATTATAGGCACCCTATCCAAAAACACTACAAGGCCCCCCATTGAAATCCGGTCGTCTCGATTTGCTGCGTAATCCGAATCCGAATAGGCATTTATTATAACATTTTCTATGGCCCCTAAATTTAGTTTGTAGTCTTTGGTATATTTTAAATACCCTATCAACCTAAGTAAACTTTCCCAGTGTTTTCTGCCGGGATTTGATTGAAACTGAGAAAGCACATTCACTGCATAAGACAAATCCGGTCGAGTCTTTCCCGCGATGTAGGAAATGCACCCTAATGCGTTTCTATATGGGATATCTTTCATTTCCCTTTCTTCAATTTCATTTTGAGGACAGTCTTTCTTTGATAAAACTAACCCTTTTGGAATAGGTAGTGACGAAACAGGATATTTAAAATTTTCAAACATTTCGCACACTTGGGATATATATTTACTTTGATGTATGTAAAGATTATTTCCTTCTTTTATGAATTCTACCCCTAGTAACTTTTTAGTGGGCCCTAATTTCTTAATGTCATAGTGTTGCTCTAATTTATTTAAAACACTATTTACAACACCTTGATTCTTTCCAAAAATGATAATATCGTCTACATAAATTAATAAAACTGCTTCGTTTTTGTACACATAAACACAATTACACCATTTAAGCTTTTCAAACTGTAATTTTTCAAAAACTCCGTCGATTTCACGGAACCAATTACGGCCTGATTGGTGCAATCCGTACAATGATTTATTTAATTTACAGACGAAATTTGGATTTGAGTGATCGACAAACCCTTCGGGTTGCCTCATAAAAATCTCCTCTTTCAAATCCGCATACAAATATGCATTGCAAATATCGACCTGGAAGTGAACCCAATTTAACATACACACAAAAATTGAAAAGAAAGCTCTAATCAAAGAAAAGCAAATTACTGGGGCATACACTTGCGAAAAAGAATCCCCCCATACCTGGTGGTTACCTAAACATACAAGTCTGGCCTTGAACCGCACTATTTCATTATGCTCATTCGTTTTTAAATCAAAAACCCACCTATTCCCTAAAATTTTCTTATTCTCGGGTGGTGGAACCAATTCCCAAACATTTCTGTCTCGAATCACTTTCAATTCCTGAGCCATTGCGGTTTGCCAATTTTTACTTTCTGGTGTTTTCAAACTCTGTTTAAAATTCAAAGGAATTACAACTTCGGAAATGTTAGCTTCTAGCTTACTTGAGCTGTTATCCCCCCTATCTATGTCCGAGCCTGATGCTTTACTTGAATTATCACAAGAAAAATCAAAACAATTTGGATCGTATTCAATGTTATTTTTCGAACAATAAACCTCGGCTTCGCGATTAGAACGAATTCGGACTTTAGTTCCGTCAATAGAATAATACATATCCCTACGTTCCTTAGTTTGCCTCGGTATTTCTTTTACCCATTTAATTTCACTACACGGTATTTTTTGATGCTCAGAGATTTCCTCAATTTCATTTTCGACTTCATCGTCACTCATTGGTGAAATCAAATTGTATCCCTCGCTTTCCCGTTCTTGGGGTTTATTTTTTTCTTTCGCCCAGAACTTATTTTCATCGAACTTAACATTCAGCGTTTCTATTACTACGCGATTTTCGGGATCCCAAATTCTATAGCCTTTTGTATGAATCCCATAGCCTACCATAACTCCCTGCTTAGCTCTCATATCAAATTTGTTCAGTTTCTGAGGCGGTATTCCAAAATACGAGACACATCCGAAAATTCTCAAATGTTTAACGCTAGGCTTTCTCTTGCTAAATAGCTCAAAAGGAGTTTTGGTTTTACCTTTTAAAACTGTTCGATTTCGTACGTAATTAAAACACATCGCTGCTTCGGCCCAAAATTGCCGAGGCAATCCCGATTCATTTAAAAGTGTCCTAATTCCATTCATTAGAGTTAAGTTATATCTTTCGACGACGCCATTTTGCTCGGGACTATAAGTGTTTGTTCTTTCAATTCTTATGCCCTCGTCACTTAGGTATTTTTCAAACTGAGAATTAACAAATTCCTTTCCGTTATCGGATCGGATAGATTTAACTTTCTTTTGCGTAAATCTTTCTGCTCTCAGCTTAAATTTTACAAAGTATTCGAAAACCTCACTTTTATTCTTTAAGAAGAAAACCGTTGATTTCCTTGAAAAGTCATCTATTATAGTAAAAATATATTTCTTCCCCCCTAAGGACTCAACTGGCATAGGACCCATAACATCGCAATGCAAAAGTTGCAGTGATTCTTTGGCTTGAATCTCCGTTACCGGTTTAAATGAAATTCTCCGATTTTTAGCCACTTTGCACGGATAACAATCTAACTTGTTTTTACTTTTAATATTAAGTCCATACACAGAATCACACTTTTCAGTATTTAAAATATAGTCTTTGTCTTCATGACAAAAACGACGATGCCAAATTTCAAGACTCAAAGGGTTTGACTTTTCGCTCACATAACTCGATTCAACAAATGAATTTTTAAACACATATGACAGAGGTTTAACAAAATACAGATTATCATATAAAACAGCATTATACAGTCGTACATGTTTATCATTAAAAACACCAATTTTTCCATTGACACACTTATAATGGAATCCTTTCTTATCAATGCGGGACCCGGACAAGAGGTTACGTCTTAAACTAGGAGCATAGTAAACTTCATTTAAAGTGATTTTATGAGTTACCCCATCAGTTTTAACAAGAAAAATAATTTTTCCAACCCCTTCAATCTTTCTTTGTACGTCCCCTACAGCTACTTCCATTTTTGTGTCATTTAATTCTTCAAACTCGTAAAATAGAGCTTTATTATTTGAAAAATGGGCCGTAGCCCCCGTGTCAAAAATAAAAGAATTATCACGACTTTCAGTAGTTTCTAGAACTTCTAAATGACTTTCATCTAGGGTACAATGCATTCCTGCTTCAGATTGGTTGATTTCGTTATTTAGTTTAACTTTACCCTTTGAAGTATTTTTACTTTTAGTTTTATTCTTACTCCAACATTTATTAGCAAAATGTCCGGTTTTCCCGCATCGATAACAGGATTTAAATTTAACCCCGGAGGTCTCGCTATGCTTAGATAAAGTATTCAAAGCCATCTTTTTAGAACCATTCCCCGTATCGTCCTCGAGATATTTTACCCTACCCTCTTCAGCAATCAATTCATCCAAAACATTATTAAAGGTAAATTTAGTTTCATCCCAACGATAAATTGATTGGACGATACTTCGATATTTCTCAGGTAAATATCTTATCAATTGAAATGATTTCAATTGTTCGTCTAAAATGTAATTAACATCTTCAAGTTGTTTTACGATAACTTTTATTCTAGCCGCATAAATACCTATCGATTCACCTTGCAATATTTTACACGAAAAAAACTCTTCCCAAAGACCTGCAGTTCTTGCTAAGGATGTTGGTTCGAAGTTTTTCTTCAGAGTAACCCAAATTATCTGTGGGTCTTCTAAGTCGTAGACTAACCTTTTTAGTTCGTCTTCAATGTTCAGGTAAATTAACGCGATAGCCTGGTTAATTTTCTTTCTATTACCAGCGTCCTTGCGGTCTACTTCTGCGTTGCTTGTGACTTCCCATAAGTCACGTTCAATAAGTATCATCTTAATATCTCGGGACCAGGTTGCCCAATTTTGAGAATTGAGTTTTCTTATATTTCTGTACTCCTTATCCATGTTCATGTTAAATCTGACTCAATCACTCTCAAATACAAAAATAGATCCAAGAAATACACAGTAACCACGGACCTCTGCTACCACTTGTTAGCATAAAAGTAAAAGCTAACTTTGTATTGGATCATTTTTATGTGTATTTTTGGATAATTCGAGAGGTGACAGAGACAGACAAAATTTCATGAACAAATCTAGAGTTTTATTTTTACAAAAAAAAAAAAAAATAAAACCCAAAAGCACATATTCGTGCATCCGGAAAACAGAAAATGAAACATACTTAGTATACATTGAAGAAATTGTAGAAATAAAGTCCCCAGTGGACGCCACAACCAGCTGAGTTATATTTATATCTTGTTTCCTTGCTGGTGGCAGTCATGACGAAAAACTCAGTGATGAAGACTTAAATCACCTCACCATCAGACGAACCACAATGTCGCACACCGCAGCAGTCCAAGTGAAATCCAGCCAGCTACCAGGCTTCAATTCCCGTCCATCTCCTCTTCACAAGTTTATATGTGCTCAACATGCTTTTTTGCATAGTCAAGCGCGCATGCTGGATTTGCATAAGGACTTGGGAAAAATAATTGAATTAATGCATTATGAATCAAACTGGTACGTAGATGCGGCTAAAATTGTTGAAATTTATTTATTTTTTAAGCTAACCACAGCTAGACCACCGGGGACAAACTTTAACATATTTTTCCGAGTTCTGGAGGGACAAGAACATAATTTCTGCTAACAGTTCTTTATTATTTTAAGCTTGGAAAAACTACGTTCTCCAGTTGCGACACTGATTAGCAGAGTTAATAGAATTCTTAGAGCAATGTTCAAATTTGGAGCAAAATTCATTTTTGTAGTGAAATTCAGAGTGATAGATTTTTTGCTTAGAGAACATACTACCCTAGCAGCATCATCTCATCGGCCGATGATCGGCCATTCATCGAAACCCGATGAAATTCTCATCGGCCGATGATCCAATATGTCTCATCGGCCGATCAGAATCCGAGCAGCAAAATCCGATGAGAATACGATGAGATTTGGAGCAATTTACGAGCTCCAGTCCCGTGCCGAGGAATTTCATCGGGAAACTTGATCGGAAGGATATCGTTTTCCGATGGAATATAGCTCATCTTATTTTCATCGGGAAAGTTGATCGGAAGGATATCGATTTCCGATGAAAAGTAGCTCATCGAAAACCGTGCTCGGATACTGATCGGAACGATATCATCGTGCGTTACAGGATCAGTTTACGAGGAGTTAGTTGATCGGCCGAGCAAAATCCGATGAGTTGATGCTACTTGGGTACTGATATTTTATCGCACAGTTCAGTACTGTTTGTATAAGATGATTCACCATCCTTTATAGAATCGCCTCAAGATCTTCACAGTACGGCATAACTGTGGATACCTCCCCCCCCCTGCACACACAACAAAAAGAAATGTCTGCTCAAAATAATTATGACCTATCTCCTTTGTGCATGTGTGACTGTTTTATGAATGAAGTTTTTTAAATGCCACATGTTGATATAAAGGCAAACGTACTAATGCTGAAGATTCACTTAAGAGGTTCAAATTTTTTCAAGGGACGCATTTACTTGTTGATTCAATTAGTAGATTTACCAATCTCCTGGCTGCATATTTGACTGTGTTTCAAGAAGATTTTTGAAGTAAAGGCCAAATGTAAATTAAAGACAATCATAATAACAATAAAACTTCACATTAAAAAATTCAATTTTTGTCATGTGACTTATTTAATTATTTTTTAATTTATTTAGTTGAATTTTCATTTGAAAAGGCAATGATGGCGCCTTTTTGTTTCTTGAAAAAGCAAAGGGCGCTTTTGCCTCCAAAGGAAGGTTGAAGGGCGCAATTATTTGTGAGAAAAGTCAGGCAAAACCTTTGTATAGGATCGTTCTTGGAACACTATAACACTATAAATATTCCAACTTAAGCGCCCCCCGCCCTTCTTCAAAAATGTTTGCCCAATGAAAATTATGACTAATCACCTGGGTGCGACTTTATATAAACAGATTTTAAAATTTCAAATGTCAATTAAAAACAAACGTATTAATGTTAAAATTTCAAATAAGATCGTCTATTCTTGCGCCCCTAAACCAGCTGAATAAAGAAATTATTTTCTCTAGATAAGGCAACCCGCAGCAGCAAATAATCGCTAATTGGAAAGTTTCATTTAGAGGAGGAGAGATGGTTTGTGTCTACACGTAATGCCACGGCCGCTGATGCAGGCGTCCGAAGCTGCCGAGTTGCAGTGGGGCTTTTTTTAAAGTAATGTTGTCATTTGTAACAAAAAATTAGTTTTATTGTTTTCTAGAATTTTTTTTAAAGAATTTTCTACCAATTTTGCGCCCCTCAATATTTTTCACTCCGTGCAGGGGCACGGACTGACGGAGCGTTAGTCCAGGCCTGATGCCAAAACCTTCCCCCTTCTTCTACAGAGATGAAGGGTTCTTTTTATTCGCGTCCCTTTAAGGGAAGCACGTGGAGACACGGAGTTAGCTACGGCAATGACTGCTTGCCGAGCTTCGGTAATTTATGATCCTCTTCAACAAGGTTCTTGTCTTAGTGCTGCCTGCGGCGTGTCAACGCCAGTGCATGCAGTTAAGTTTGATTTGAAGGGAGAGGGGATAAAAAAGCTTTTGATGCAGATTTAGTTATACATAATTTGTCATTAAAAAAAAAAGAGAGAAAAAAACCGCCGCCCCTCTTTATTAAACAAAAATTTAAAAAAATCGCCGCTCTTGAAAAAAAAAAAAAAAAGAGGATCTCAATCTCAAGTTATTGTTGCAGAATTTGCCGCCCCTAGCAAAGTGCCGCCCGGGGCGAGTGCCCCCTTTGCCCCCGCCACGCTACGCCACTGGTGTGTGTGCGTAGAACATGAGAGACACCATTTGCTTCAAAAGCTCCTGCGTCTCCAAAGGTTCCTGAAGGAGAGGGGGTCACACCAGGGTTTGAAAAAAAACCGAGTGTTTTGGAAAAACCCCAGCCCGCCTGGGTTTTTGATCAAAAACCCGGGCTCTTTCGGATTTTTTCAAGAATCATATTACTATCAGTTTTTATTCAAACACTGTGCACCTATTTTTACTTTTCATAGAATCAGGGGAGCCATGAAGAGAGTTACTGTGACCTCTTAAAAAAATTCTTATTCCGCAAATTTGGAAATAGCATTGTAATATTGAATTTTTTAAATTGATATTATACTTTAAATTGAATGTATTGATTGGAATAATTATTTTGATATTTTAAGAAGAAAAAAATAGAGCGGAATTCACGTATAGTTTTATTTCTAATACTTAATAAGTTGTCCGGAAAGGAAGATGGCAATTTCTGGACCAGGTACTGAGAAAGGTTAAATATTGTAACGAACTAAATATTGTAACTAAACTGATCAATATCAATTTCTAGGCTAAGTATTGATCAAAATATTCATAATATTCAGTTTGTTTCTAAAAAAGTTTGTTTGCTTTGCTTATTTAGGTTGTTTAGTTTATGTCTTTAAAATGCAGTAAATTTTGAAAAAACCCACTTAACCGACATGGTGGGGTTTTTCAAGTGGGCCCATCCGAAAAAACCTTTGTGGGTTTTTTTCGGGCTGAGCCCGTTTTGGTGAACCCTGGGTCGCACCAGCAGGAGCAGGTGAACTGGTTGAGCAGCTCCGTGTCTTTGTACCGCCGGGTCCATCTTGTACCGCACGGCAGAGGAATGGGCGTCACGTTAGTCGTCTTTGGTTGGTTAGTAACGTTGGTAGACTGACAATTTTAAAGAGGAACTACAAGACGTCTGAGGTCCAAAAAGAAAACATACAGCAGTTTGTCATTGCTCAAAAATGTTAAAAGAGTAATTTAGAACAAGTAAATAAATGAAAAGAAAAGATTCTGTTTATTTTTCGCAGCAGTTAAAACTCAGCAGAAATTAAACGAGTTTACTTAACTGTTGGCAGTTATATCTTGATATAAGTTTTTTTTTTTATAAAAATAGTAAAAACTGTTTGTTTTTTAAATTTTTTTACATTATTTCTTCTTTGGAGAAGATCAGACAAAAATTCTAGCAGGCTTACATAATAATGCAAACTTTTCCGAAATTCTATAACATTGCAAAATCTCTGAAATTCTAATCCCAAAATTAGAGCCTCCTTTATGTTGAAACATTATCTCTACTGGACAATGGTTTTGAAATTGAAGGGCTAGGGAGATGAAGGAATTATATGACAAAACAGAAATTGCGAGTAATTATAGCGCAAAGTTTTATTGTTGCAGTTATTGCAACTTTTTTATTTTCTGCCTTCGTCGTTAGTGTGCGTATGAAATTAGTCTAATGCCATCTACTTTTGGACGTATCAAATTTTATTTCCTCACATGTATCCATTGCTTACCGTTGTCCAGAGTGTTTATTTTTTAAAATGTAACATAGCCCTTCATCCTCCAAGCCCTTCAATTATAAAAATTAACTATGAAATACCCATTTCGAGTGCTCAAAATACTAAATTATTGATCACGTTGAAAGAACTTAAGGTTCCCCGTAACATCAATAAATGGAAATAGTTCTCAGAGATATAAAACAGCAATATTCAAGTCAGGTAAAGATTTTATCAGTAGAAGACAAATATATTTCTGGGGAAAAAAACTCCAGAGCTAATACCATAGAGATGGTTCTCGTATCAGTGTTTGCAACAGAATAAAATTCTTTTGTCGCTGTGTAGTAAAAAAGTGCAATCAAACTGTAAGTACGTATTAGATTTTTTATGTGATCTTATATTTTTACATGCATTGTATCCCAAACAATTTTTGAGATTCATCAACTTTTGCATTCTAGTATTGCTGTATTTGAGCTACGTTTCATGATGTTGGTTATCTTTAGGTCGGAACATATCTTTTATTGGAGTTCAAAGCAAAAATTATTGCTATTTCATCTGCCTTTTTCTTTCCCTATCAATCTGTGCTGTTCTTTAAAAATTACCTCATATAAAAGAAACTTTCATTTTTTTACAACATAATTTCTTTGAATTATCTGGAATTTTACAAAACAACGTAAAGCTGTATTAAGTGGTTAGTTACCATCCCTAAGAGGAAAAACGCAGAACTACAGAAAATTCGCCTACAGCTCTACCACGTTATCGGGATACTGATGTTTCATCCTTATTAGGAATCATCAGTCAGGCTTGGAGGAAGAATTTCTCTTATACAGTGAAAGCTCACTTATGCGCCGGCCCAAGGGACCAACAGAAAAAGACGCATAAGTGAGAGAGACGTATAAGCGAACAAGCCTATTTTAAGGAATAAAACGCAACATAGGCTCTAATGAGAGAATGAATAAGAATGTTTCTATATAGAAAAGGGACATATTGCTACGGTTTGGCAATTACTGTAACGTAACTACAATGATAAAGAGAAAACGAAAATTGTAGCAAATCTAATTACTAACTGTTTCCTTTAAAACGATTCATAATACATAATTGTCTCTCTCCGAACTCTAGTTCATGCAGGAAAAATGCCTTCCGTCAGCAATAAAGGCAAAAGATTAAAGAGGAAAGTGAAGAAAAATGCTTATTTTTTAAAGAAAATAAATACATTTTCATACATTTTAGGGAAAATCCGGCGCATAAGTGAAAATGTATCTTTAGAGCTACGCATAAACGAACGATCTACTTATATTAAAAACTGAGTATCTTTCTAACTATCTTTCTTTCTAACTATCTTTCTTTCTAACTATCTTTCTATGTCACGCTTCTTTCTCCTGAACGCCAATGAACTGAAAGTCGAACCAGGTACCGATAGATAGGTAATTTTTCAAGCTTCATTAGTTTCAATCTATATAATTATACGATTTTAATTAGCGAAGATATCAATTAATAAGTAGTCAACTTTAAAGCGATTAAGCCTAATAAATGATTAAAAATGAAATCCATTCTTGCAAACCGTCGTTGCTATGAAACAGTGATAACAATGATAATGAGAATTTTGAATGAAGGCTTAACTAAATCAAACACGAAACTCATAAGCGGGCCACTTACGTAGAATTTTTATCGCTAGCTACTTGTAATATTTTGAAACATTCATTTGTTGAAAAGCCATCTACTTATATTAAAAACTGAGTGTCTATGTCTGCTTTTTTTCTTTGAGCGAGCTGAACTTACTGAAACTCTCCTCACCATCTTGAAGGCACGTAGCATCTCAATAATTCGAATGATTTTTTATATAGGAAAAAAGTAAAGGCGTGAAGCGCCTGTTAGCGAGCCGCCTTGGCGGGGAGTAGTTTCTTGAAAATTTCCTCACTACTTTAAAGGTATGAAGTGCCCGTGCAACGCCGGGCCACGTGCGTGGTATGTCTTGAAATCTTCAGAATGAGGTAAAAGTTAGAGAGGGAGGACGTTATGCATCAACATGCCGCAGGAAGCTAATCTAGCTGCCCTGGCAGCTAGTACTATCATTATTTTGCTATGGAATGTGCTGGGACCATTCAAAATCGTCGTATAAGTGAAAAAGGAGCATAAATGAAGCGGCGTATAAGTGAGAGTTCACTGTAGTTAGAAGTTAAGAGTGACAAACTGGTAACTAAAGTTAAAAAAAAATATGTTTTGGCCCTCCAGCTCGGTTACTGTCTAAACCAGACGAATGATTCCTAATAAGGATAAAAATTCAGTATCTGGATGATATGGCTGACCTGGCGGCGTATTTCATGCAATGTAAAGCTGTTCCATACGTAAGGTTAAAAAGGTTAAACTATTGCAGAGCTGTATGTTTAGTTACAACCGAATAAGTTTTGTGAAGTACAAGTTAAGAGCATATTTTTGTTAAACGTAGACAAGAGAAAGGTATAATGTTTTTTGAGCAGTCAGGATTTCTATTGGTTTCACTTGCCTTGATTTACTTTTCTCATTCTGTCTTAGTGATTATTAGATGGCGAGCCAAGTGATCTATTGCTTTATATGCGACTTTTTAATTTTATTATATCTTTTGCTGAAGATAATTTTTTTTTTTTAACTTGCTCGCTTGGTGTTCGAGTTTCACAAAACCACAAGAGTTGTAAAGAGTAGCAACTAGGGTTGCGATATCGAGGGCAAATCATCGACGTTTCAAGGCATTGATGTTGGAAAACAAGGACATCGATGGTATTGATACATCAACCAAAAAACATCGATGTTTGAAAACATCAATCTTTTTTTTTTTATTGTCTTACACACATTTGAATGTACAGTTACTCAGTTACTCCCCTTTACAAGCGCCTCTTTTTATCACTCAATTTGATATATCTTTTTTCTCCTGGAAAAACATCAGCCATAAGAAATCGATGTCTATTAAGAAAACTTTCTTCAGTGAGATACATACTGCAACTGTTCATTCCCTGTGTAACTTTTTTTTTATTGTCGCATATTTTTATAAAACTTTTTTTTGCTGAAATGTAAAACATCATCGAAAAAAATATCAAATGCAAAATACTGATGTTTAAAAATTATCGACAGTAAATCATCGTTAGTTGTTAAAAGAAAGTTTTTTTCCCTTCAATTTGGTAGATATTGAACTAGTGGTTAAAGAAAGATGAATCTTTTTTATCAACATCGAAACCCAAAACATCGATGTTGGAAAAATATCAACCCTCAAACATCGATGGTAAAACATCGATGTTTCAAAAGCATCGACATCGATGTCGCAGCAATAATAGCAACCAATGAGAAAACTTACAACGCCAGTTAATATTATTTGCAATGGAATAAAATTGACAGGTGCATTTTAATGCAACTTTTAGTTTTTGCTCACGCCCAGGTTTTTCGCACCCCACGATAAGAAGTTATTTAATTTTTAGTCCGTTTTAAAAACATGATAATTTTGAAACGTTTTTAACCCATTAATGCCTAGCGTCCCTTTTTAGTGACGGTCCAAAAAAGGGTCTGAATTTCCCCAAAATGAACATTTCAACCAAATAATAGTGTTCAATGAGTACCTTGATATTGTTTCGATTCGTTATTAACAGATTGCAGCATATAACCATTGTAAAGTTTGTTCTGTAGCAGTTTTAATATGATCTTTATCAAAAATCACATCGTTCACAGTCTCAAGGAAAAAAGCTAAGTTTTCAAAGTGATTCCCAGCTTCCCAGTTCATGTTAATTGCTAATTTTAGTTCTTCTTATAAAATGTCTTTTTAAATATTATATCGTAAGCAGAAAAAAAAAATTTAGTAAAAGAAGTATGTACCCTCTGGGGTCTATCGTAACTTTTAAAGGACGATTTTTCTTTCTTTAATAAAAAAATAAATTTTTACATAATATTTTTTAAATTATTTTTTTTGTCCATTAAACACGGTTTGTAACCAGAAAACAAAATATCTTTGGGAAAAAAATGTCAGGCATTAATGGGTTAAATTTAACTAATTTTGTTTGTTAATTTGATGAGATGAGATAAGAAATGAAAATCAGAAAAGCTGACCAACGGTTCCCGGTCTCCCTACATCGTGATCAAATATTTAAAAAGCTGGTTTGAACGCAACGAGGAAAATCAATTCTAATACAAACGGATTTATATCCGCTCTGTACCCATCTATACACTTATTAATGGATATGACGTGTAGACTAAAGCACATTTCGTAGATCTCATTATGGTAAAGCATTTGGTAATGCGTGTATGCAAACAGAGGCTATAAATATCTTTTTCTGCTCTCAATCGAAGCAGAAAAGGTGAACAACCGAACACTTTTGTTCCGACCGTCATTCGGAGAAAATGGAATGAATTAGTTTTTCGGCAAAGTGCCAGAAAATGACCCTTCCTTTTGTACCTGAGGAACATCAAACTATTTTCCGCGAACTAAATTTTGGTGGCAGAGTAGTGAAATAATTAACGAGATTAATTGCAAGATGTCTTATTGGTACGCTTTCATTTTTTGAAATGAAATACATTTGCAGATGAAGGAATTGAACAAATGGGCAACATGGGAACTCGGTGTTAAAAAAAAAAAAGTTGAAAAATTGTTTTAATTTTTTTTGTACGTTCTCTATATTGATTGAAGTTTACAAATTAGAATAAGGTAACTTCAGGTGAATCCTTTTCTTTTTGTAAGAGAACTTGTTCTATGAGCTCACAATCTTGTAAAAGTCTCTCTCTGCTAGACACAATTTTAAACGAGCATATTTTATTGGTTTAACCTGTTTCCACAATTTAATTGCATTTTTTCACGGCAGATTTATTCAGTAAGAAAACAGTTATTAATAGTACATTTTGAAATTTATTCTTAAAATAATTTTTTTAAGTAGTTTTTAAACCATTAAATTTTGTGTAACGTGAGTCACGAAAACTTAATTTTTTTAATATTTCCAAATTTTATAGCTTATAAATGAAATTTTTTTTCTGTTTCTCCTACTTATGTATATTGCAAAAAAGAGATTACAGGCCAATTGTGAGTTTTTTGCTTTTTTATTCAAAAAATAAGGATGTTTATTTTGTAACGTGAGTCACGCGAAAAGTGAGTTACAGCCAATACAAGCTAATATTAACTTCTTAAAAGTATTTAATGTGCCCTAATGGTATTTTAGGGTCTAAAGGGAGGGTTAGCACTTGTACACACCTATATATAATTCATAATACTGATGAAACTAAATATAAATAGCTTAATTTTAATTCTTTTACTGTTTTATAATCTTTCAATTAGTGCACTGGATCCCTGTTTTGGCCCTCAGCTTTCCAATGTGTAGCATGTGTGTGTTTATGCATACAAATATTTTTTTTCCCGTATCTAAGAAAGGTTTTTCATTCCAGTAAAATAATTTTTTAAAATATTTAGCGAGAAACCGCAGAATGACAGAAAAGGTGCCGAGAGGAATTGAAGCAAGAAGGGAAGTACATTGCATGTAAACAGAAACATTGGCTATGGCTATGGATGAAAGAATGTCTAACGAGAAAAGTCGAAAAGCTAAGGATATTGTCTCTAGCAATTCAATATAAGCTGGAAAATAAACATATGAAACTCTCAAAGGAAATTTTGGCTAAATTCAAACTTCTTAAATATCGCCTCAACAAGTATACAAATATGTAAATACACTAAGGAAGACTCGCCAAAACAAGGAGAAATTCCGTTAATTCGCCTCACACTTAAACTGTCAATACTCATCCGTAAATGTAATCTACTTATATTAAAAACTGAGTATCTTTCTAACTATCTTTCTTTCTAACTATCTTTCTTTCTAACTATCTTTCTTTCTAACTATCTTTCTATCTTTCTATGTCACGCTTCTTTCTCCTGAACGCCAATGACCTGAAAGTCGAACCAGGTACCGATAGATAGGTAATTTTTCAGGCTTCATTAGTTTCAATTGATATAATTATACGATTTTAATTAGCAAAGATATCAATTAATAAGTAGTCAAGTTTAAAGCGATTAAGCCTAATAAATGATTAAATATGAAATCCATTCTTGCATTGCAAAACGTGGTTGCCATGAAACAGTGATAAAAATGATAATGAGAATTTTGAATGAAGGCTTAACTAAATCAAACACGAAACTCATAAGCGGGCCACTTACGTAGAATTTTTATCGCTAGCTACTGGTAATATTTTGAAACATTTATTTGTTGAAGAGCCATCTACTTATATTAAAAACTGAGTATCTATGTCTGCTTTTTTCCTTTGAGCGAGCTGAACTTACTGAAACTTTCCTCACCATCTTGAAGGCGTGAAGCATCTCAATAATTCGAATGATTTTTTTTATACATATAGGAAAAAAGTAAAGGCGTGAAGCGCCTGTAAGCGAGCCGCCTTGGCGGGGAGTACTTTCTTTAAATTTTTTTCTCACTACTTTCAGGGCACGAAGTGCCCGTGCAACGCCGGGCCACGTGCGTGGTATGTCTTGAAATCGAATGAATATTAAATTATATCAAATAATATAACTTCAGAATGAGGTAAAAGTTAGAGAGGGGAGACGTTATGCATCAACATGCCGCAGGAAGCTAATCTAGCTGCCCTGGCAGCTAGTATACATTTGAAAAGAAGATTTCAATGTCTACCGAACTCATACTAAAAAAATTATCCCAAGAAAATCTAAACGAACATGATTTAAAAAATTAGCTTGAGTAAGAGAAAAAAAATAATATACATATAAAATTGGAACATAAGAGAAATTTTAAAAAGCACGGTCAACATCTCACTTGCTCTTATTTGAGATGCTTAAAATTTAATTATTCATCAGTAGTGGACGAGAAAAGTAAGTACTTGGAAGAACCTACTTCTGACAGCAGTCAACTCATTTTACAGCCATTATCCAACATTAAATGTTATGATTGGTATCAGATGAAATGTAATAGTGTGTAGTATAATGTAAAAGTTTTCAGATGTATCAATTGAGAATTTGAAATCAGTACAATATAGCCACAGAGAAAATATGGGAAGTAGTATATATAAAAAGAGACAAGCATATTTTTCTGAAAAATTGAATTGATGAATCCACTCTGTGACCGTTCAGAGGGGTTAGATGGCAGCTGCTAAGGAGAATTTTAACTCTAGGTCTATGGAACAAAAAATTCGTGCTGCGAAAAATTGACCAATAAGAGGAGTGGCCGCTTTGTAAAAGCATGGCTACCTGGTAAAAGTAACCGCTCGGAAAGGTTTTACTGTATTTAAAACTGATCAACTAAAAAAAACAAGCCATTAAGCATTAATTTTAATTGAATTTAGGTGAAATCTCTACACAAAATTTTAAAAATAAGATGTAAAGTAAAGGACTAAAACGGAGATGTAACTTGAGTCACGAAACTATGTAACGTGAGTCAAACTCAAAATATTGATTAACTTAATTAGTGACTGCAGAATGAACTTTATTGTCGTATGGGTCATTCCACGTCAAGTGATCCAAAATCTGAGAAAAATTTTACCTTACATTTTTGTATTTCTTTCACATTTGGCTCATCAATTGTACCCCTTGAGGTAATCAAAAGTCTCAATTTTTGGATTTTTATCTCTATTATTTTTTCATTTATGAGACTTTGAACTTTGGAAAAATCCTCATTTTTCCATGGATAAGGGTACATAAAAGGGACCATAACTCGACACCAAATATAGATAGAACGATTTGGTAAATGGCATTTTAAAGTACGTTAGTTGCCGCTTTATCTGATATGCAACATGACTAATTTGATAAAAATTTTCTTTTTCAAAAAATGAAATTTAAATTTCAAATTTAAATTTCTCAAAAAACATATAATTAATTTTTTTGAAAAAATTCTCAAAAATTCTTGTGTATTTCATCTATGTTTGTACAAATTTTTAGATTGGGATCTCAATGGGATCATATTTTTTTGAATTTTTGAATAAAACTGTATAGGAAAAAAATGATATTTTTTAGATTCTATTTATTTAAATACTAAGTTCTCTTGCTCGTGATGGTCTAAAAAGTAGTAAACAAACATGAATATGTTTAAAGTGAGCTGGCATGAGCTTATAGCTTTGTCAGGTTCACCCCCTACCCCTTTCTTCCCCGCACAACCACTCTTTTTTAATTCAAAACTGTTCAAAATGTTTTAAAAAAAACAAAAACTCTTTGATACAAAATGAATAGTAAACTTATTTAAAGTGGGGAAATGGGTTTCCTTATAACTAGACGAAGTATCCCCCTCCCCACCCAAATATACCATTCACACTATACTAATATGACGTCTAACCTGGGGATTGAGTTGAGGATTATTTTCAAACCTAGGTATAGATATTGTTTTTCAGACGAAGTGTTTCTTTTCGATCCGAACTTCAAAGTGTACTTCCATTCAATATCTGAAATTTAACTTTATGATTCATTTCATCTTCTACCCCAGCACCAATCTTCAATTTTGAAGGGAGGAAATAAATGGGTCGCCCCAATATCATAGCAAACAGCAAAATAGCACTGTTTCGCCTTGTTCTCATCGTTTTTTCTATTCTTTTCGCACAAAACTGAAAATAAATCAAAATATCAGACCATATGTCTGTGTCCCCATAACTATCTTCCCACATTATCTAGTGTGCAGCTTTTCTTTAATTGTTTGTGTTCTTTTTCATTTTGTTGTAAAGGAAAGTAATACAGCAAGATATATCTATATATGTATATATTAAACAAACACTGCTTTTTTGAGCACAACCTCACATGTTGTTTAACTTCTTTACAGATTGCTCCCCCCCCCTTACCCTACCTTTCCACTCCAAACTTTTATTTTTTTTATCATCCCGCCTAGCCCCATTTCAAAGCCTTAGTCTCTACTGATGTCTGGTAGTGTTTCAGTTTGTTCTGTTTGTTACTCTTTCCTATTAGCTCATGAGCTTTGTCCAATAAGAGAAAAGAAAGGCAGTGATGGGGACTGACATATAACAAGACACTTTAATTTTTTTTCAGTTTTGTGTAAAAATAATGGGAAAACATTATGAGAACAAGGGGAAACAGTGGCTATTTTGCTGTTTGCTATGATCTTGGGGCGACCCATTTATTCCCTCCCTTCAAAATTGAAGATTGGTGCTGGAGGAGGGGATGAAATGAACCATAAGTTTAAATTCAGATTTTGAATGGAAGTACACTTTGTGAAGTTCGGATTGAAAACGAAACACTTCGTCTGAAAAACAATATATACCTAGGGGAAAATAATCCTCAAATCAATCCCCAGGTGAGACGTCATATTAGTATAGCGTTAATGGTATATTTGGGTGGGGGAAGGGTTGTACTTTGCCTTGTTATAAGGAAGCCCATTTATCAACTTTAAACAAGTTTACTGTTCATTTTGTATCAAAGAAGCTTTTTTTTAGCATTTTAAACAGTTTGGGAGGGAAATGGTTGGGTTAGGAAGGAAGGGAGGGGGAGCTAACCAATCTACAAGTTAATGTTAGCTCACTTACCTAGAGTAAAAATAATAGTCAATTCAATCCCCAGGTTAGACGTCATATTAGTATAGTGTGAATGGTATATTTGGGTGGGGAGGGGGATACTTCGTCTAGTTATAAGGAAACCCATTTCCCCACTTTAAATAAGTTTACTATTCATTTTGTATCAAAGAGTTTTTGTTTTTTTTAAAACATTTTGAACAGTTTTGAATTAAAAAAGAGTGGTTGTGCGGTGGAGGAAGGGGGAGGGGGGTGAACCTGACAAATCTATAAGCTCATGCTAGCTCACTTTAAACATATTCATGTTTGTTCACTACTTTTTAGACCATCACAAGCAAGAGAACTTAGTATTTAAATAAATAGAATCTAAAAAAATATCATTTTTTTCCTATACAGTTTTATTCAAAAATTAAAAAAAATATGATCCCATTGAGATCCCAATCTAAAAATTTGTACAAACATAGATGAAATACACAAAAATTTTTGAGAATTTTTTCAAAAAAATTAATTATATGTTTTTCGAGAAATTTAAATTTGAAATTTAAATTTCATTTTTTGAAAAAGAAAATTTTTATCAAATTAGTCATGTTGCATATCAAATCAAGCGGCAACTAACGTACTTTAAAATGCCATTTACCAAATCGTTCTATCTATATTTGGTGTCGAGTTATGGTCCCTTTTATGTACCCTTATCCATGGAAAAATGAGGGTTTTTCCAAAGTTCAAAGTCTCATAAATGAAAAAATAATAGAGATAAAAATCCAAAAATTGAGACTTTTGATTACCTCAAGGGGTACAATTGATGAGCCAAATGTGAAAGAAATACAAAAATGTAAGGTAAAAAACGTTGGATCACTTGACATGGAATGACCCGTATATATCATAACTTAGAAACATATTTTATGCCATGAAAAGCAGTTTTTAAATTTTATTGTTCTGAAAGAGCAGGAATCTTAGGTTTTTAATTATCCAAAAAACTTGAGTTCCTTTTTTTTGTAACGTGAGTCACGATGTTAAATTAAAATTGAAACACCATCTATTTCTGTTGAAATTTAAAATGCTGACATCCATAGGTTTCACTGCATACCAGATGACTGTCCACAGCTTTATTTAAATCAAGCATGGTATTTCTTTAATATATATAACATTTAATTTTGTAAAATCACGTCAAATTGTAACGTGAGTCACGTGGAATTGCCCAAATGTATTTTAATTTTTCTCCTCGTCTTCAACAAGATGTGAAATGATTTTTGTTGCTAAGATTAATGCTTAAACTCAGGACTATAACCAGGACTTTTGTTTCAGGGTGGGTTTTACAAAACACATTCCTCAATATTTTCATAATTTTCCAACTTGTCCCTCCCCCCCCCCCATTTTGCTTAAAATGAATTCAATTTCGCTTATTTAAGATTAATAATTGTAAAGAAAAAAATATAAAATAGTATAAAATTTTTATTACTTCTTAAAATTAATTCGGTTTTAATTTTAAAAGTTGGGAGTGAAAGTGCATCCCATTGTAGCTTCCTGCTCCCTGCCGGCTATCGTGGACATAAAAGTGAGGTTAATATAATTCGTGATGTATTTTGCTGTTTTAAAAGCCTTTTGCAGTTAGTCCCTGTTTAATAAATAACATTTTATTTTTAAAAGTCAGAATGAGAAAGTCACTTTGCACCTCGGCACTGGAACTCAAAGATAAAATAAACATGAGATTAATATATCAAATCAAATATTATTAAGAACTTCAAAAATAAAAAAATGTAATAGAATGACATACATTATTTTATTCAAGTTAATTTTATTTTATTCTTAAAATTTAGAGGGGTAAAGTACACTCCCTTGCAGCCTCTGTTGGCTCATTGGCATGAGCTCAATAGGATTCGTGACGCATTTTGCAATTTTTTAAAAGTATTTGGTAGTTAATGCGAATTTACTTTTATTTTTAAAAGCCAAGGAGTGAGACAATGCACCCTCTAGCACCTTCGCACCGGCGCCGCGCTTGTGAAGATGAATATGAAAATATGCAAAGGATAATTTTTTTAAGTACTGTTTGTTGATTCAACTTATTTGTCTTCAAATTAATATCATATTTGAAGGGATTAAAAGAAAACAAAAGCAGTTTTGAAAATCAAAATATTAAAACATTTAAGTGGTTCAAAATTTTAGGATGTTTTCCATGGATTGTTCTTAACCCATTAATGCCTGACATTTTTTTTTTCCAAAGATATTTTGTATACTGGATACAAACAGTGTTTAATGGACAGGAAAAATGATAAAAAAAAATATTATGTAAAAAATAATTGTTTTATTAAGGAAAGAAAAATCGTCCCTTAAAAGTTACAATAGACTGCAGAGGGTACATACTTTTTTTACTAAAATTTTTTTCTGCCTACGATACAATATTTAAAAAGACATTTCATGAGAAGAAATAAAATCAGCAATGAACATAAACTGGGAAGCTGGGAATAACTTTGAAAACTTAGCTTTTTTCTTGAGGTAGCGAACGATGTCATTTTTGATAAAGATCATATTAAAACTGCTATAGAACACATTTTACAATGGTTATGTGCTGCAATCTGTGAATAACGAATTGAAACAATACCAAGGTACTAAGTGAACACTATTATTCGGCTGAAATGTTCATTTTGGGGAAATTCAGACCCTTTTTTGGACCGTCCCTAAAAAGGGACGCTAGGCATTAATGAGTTAAATTAAAACCAATTCACAACAGGTGGCATCATTGATTAACTAATTTTTTTTTAATTTAAAATCAGTATTCTTTCAACAGTTAGTTTTCCTTTTTGTCTTGAAATAAGTTGTGCGAGCGAGATTCCTAAATTTAATAAACTTTGCATTGTGAATTTATACTGACGTGGTAAAATCGATACGATGTTGCGAATTATTTGCATTGTTCGCAATCAAGCGTAAGTAAAATACTGACGAAATATGTAAAAAAGATGGAAAGCTGGGAAAAAAATCGTCAAACTGTCCGAAGAAAGCTAAAAACATCTGCTACTAGATAAGAGAAAACTAAGGGGCATAGAGAAAAGAAAAACCGTTTTAAAGCTATTCTTGCACTGAAAATGGGAAGATGAAGGAGTTGAAGTTTCGATATCGACAATATTAAAATGTTTCCATAAATTTAATCTTGAATCTGGAGTACCGAAAACAAAACCTCTCATGACTGTAAAACAAAAGCGTGTAATACGAGGCGCGTTCAAAAAGTAAGGGCCGTTTGCTTGTATTTAAATAATGGCGCTTCGAAGCACAGTTTTACTACTGCTGGGCCATTAACTGACTTATTGTAAAGATACAGCGTCATTTATTTCATTTCTGAAGTCGTATTGTTGTCCGTGAATGCAAAGAACAATGGCCACGAAAATCGTTGATCCCGCCAACTGTGAATTGCATTCTGTGATTCGGCGACAAATTAAGGCTTGCTATCCGAAACAAACGCAGTGGGAAATTGTCATCAGGCATGATCTTCCTCCCCGATAACGCGCATCCTCACACTGCTGCCAAAACCAAGGAGAAAATTTAATATTTTCGCAGAGAACTTTTTGACCACCCACCATACAGTTCCGATATTGCACCTAGCGGCTACTTCCTCTTACATTTTAAACAGCGGCTAGGTAGATAACTTTTTAAAACCGAAGAGGGACTCAAAAACGCTTTTCAACTGGTTCAACTTTCAGGCGGCAAGATTTTACGCAGAGGGGTAAAGAAGCTAATGCAGCGGTACGAAAAATGCTTAGAAGTGAACGGCGATTATGTAGAGAATTAAAGTAAGTTTGTACCTAACTAAGTAGGACATTAATTTTTTTTTCTTATGAGTATATTTTTTTCTGTGACCAAACGGCCCTTACTTTTTGAACGCGCCTCGTATTGGCCCCGCTCGTATTAAATTGGAGTAAATCTTGGATTTATGGAATTAAGATTGTTTGAAAAAATTTTATTTAGTGTGAAAGTGTGTTTTTTGTTTCATATGGTAATTAAGGTATTCGAGTTTGGGGAATGCAGCAGGAAGCTTTGGATAAAGAATGTCTTTAACGTTGGGGATATACTTTGGGGTTTTCTGCAAGTGTCTTGGTTTGGTGTTGCATAGGTGTAGGCTGGAAGCTAATGCATTGTCTACGAAAAGTTTGGCTTTCCAACGTATCAAGAAATATTGAAATATTACTCGATTCCATCATCAGAAAATTTATCTGAAGATGATTTTATCTTTCAAAAATATTTTCCTTAGTGTAGACTAAAAATTGGTTCTGGCAAAGTAACATTAAGGTAGTCCCTCAGTCACCAAATTCACCAAAATCCATCGAAAACATCTGGCATATAGCGGAAAAAAATACTCCGAGAAAAGTATCCTTCGGGAAAACTGAGTTAGTGCCATGCATAAAGTCTTTTTGGGCTAATATTGATCGAAATGTGTAGATAGTATGCTGGATCTACTGTACGCTGCTATTAAAGCTAATGGGAATGCTACAAAATATTAACTCCTCTTTACTTCAAATTCATCAGGTAATATTTAAGCATAAAATTAAATATTCTAATATTTGGAACCAATCTGAATTTCATTCTAATACTTTGATATCGTGGGGTTACAAGTGAAACACACTAAGTCAAAATTATTAATTTTCAGATTTTTACTTTATCTTACACACAAAAATGAGCTGTTTCTACTGGTGAAACCCACTAAGTCATATCTTTATTTAATTCAGTTTTTTAAACAAATTTGTAATCACATTAAGTTCTCAAGCCAAGTAGTTCTTACAGGTAAAACACACTAAGGGACTTAGTTGCTTTCTAATGTTGAAAAATATTTCATAGTAAAAGTAAAACACACTAAGTCCATGACTTAGTGTGTTTTTCATGAACTAGGTTTGAAATGAGAAGTTAAAATAAAAATTTTTTGATCAGCGTTTTCTCAAAATCATGTTTTTTGACTTAGTGTGTTTCACTTGTAACCCCACGATATGTTTTAGAAAGCTATTGCAATATCTAATTTATCAAAGGAATAAATACCTTTGTGCTTAAAAACAAAAGCAAAAATACAGCATTGGAAAGCACAAATGCAAAGGAATATTCCATATTTTTAAGATATAATTGAAATAAATAATGCTTTTATTTCAATTATACCTTTTCGCTTTTACCTAAGTTGCTATTTTATACTTTGTAAATGTTTAAGGGTCATTTTCACCATATGCTTACATTTCAGAATTTTTAAGTAATTTTTTTAACTTGCTATTTTTTGTTAGAATCACTAACAGATGATTTGTCACACATTTTAGATGTGTGAAAAAACTATTGATTGTACACTTTGATGCATAATTGAGTATTCAAATGCTGTTGAAAAACTGTAAGTTGCAAGGAAGATTGTTGTCCGTTAACATACAAAATCGATATGAAATCTCACTTTTAAACTGCATCATAGCGCCTAGAACCAACTTCAATTGAAATTATTTGGGTCCCTGAAGCTTAAAACGATGTTTGCGATCATTAAAATATTGATCGAAAACTGTATGGTAACGGACTTGACATTTGGTAACGGATTTGACCAGTAACGGACTTGACATTTCAACCAAAATGTCAAATTATGGCTAGGTTGTCGAATTTAAAAATTGAACAACAATATGCATTTTCTTAGAGTTGTATAATGAACAATTTTTCGGGGTAAGGGTTGAGAAAAAGTAAAAATTAATACTAAAATCTTTGGTAACAGACTTGACAAGGAAAAAAAATACGCACCTGGAAGAAATCTTGTGCGAAACGCCACAGCAATACCTCTCGACTCAGGAAAACAAAATGGTACGAAATAGTTACGTCATTAGTTTGTTAAGTTAACTGAATACGCGTTACCATCTTTTGACTGCAATAAATACCTTTTTTAGCTCAAATAATCTTAAGGTAACGGACTTGACAAGAACTGCCGGACAAAATATATACATACATTTCTTAATGAAAAAAAATACTATTGTCAATATTTATTATGAATATCATACACTAATAGTCAATATATAAAAATAATTTGTTGTATATACTTTTTTATACAATTAAGTATACAAAAAAATAATTGAACTTGCGAAAATTGGAAATGGACAAGCGTTTTTGCCTTGATTCTCATTTTTAAAGACTTATATAAAAATAAATAAATAAATTTCAATAATTTTTTGAGTGATAGAATTTTTTTGGGGGTATTTCTTGCAGAAAATAATTGTTCGCATTGAATTTAAAATATAAGTTATGCTTCAAAATCGTCTTTTTAACCTCCGGACAGCAAATATAAGCAAATTTTGAAAATAACCCTTAAATCTTATCTAGACATTCCAGTTTTCATTTACAAGCAATTTAATTGCATTTAGCATAAAAAGTGAATAAATGGAAACTAATTTCCTTCTTATAATCTTTTCTGAATTATTCTAACATTTTGAGCATGAACTGTATATCCTACAAGATTATTAATTATTGCTCTCTCGTTTCTTATTACAGTATGCGCATCTAAACGGCTGCCCTGATTAATCGAATACCTGTTTAATGGGTGCGGATTACTAAGCGGTTTACTGTACTTTGTTGTGATTATTTCTCAAATAGCTTTAAAATTTAAACACAGTTATCTTTCCATAAATGTTTGCATATCTACTGAACCGGCGTAAGAAAAACCCAGATGCGAACGTAAAGAAAAACTGAAAGCTTTTTGGAATCATTCCAGGTGACGTCAATCCAGTAATGGCTACTTATTGATGTGCAGAATAAATTGGAACGTTTCTCCCTGCAAATAGATGAAAGAGTTTTTCTTTGCTGCTATGTAAAAAGAAACTATTGCTCTTTACGTACATGCGATCCTTTTCTGGTTTTTACCCGAGTTTTATAGACGATTAGATAAGGATTTTTCTTTTCATTTCTCAAGTATGGGAGTAAACATGAAATGAAATACCGATCCTTAGCAGTGTTAAATTACAGGAAAACATTATCATGTTCTTTTAGTTGAAGACGTTTTCATGTGTTACATCTATGTTCTGACAAAAACTTTCAAGATTCATAAAAAACAAGAAATTCGTAGGGCAGGAGGGGGGGGGGGCGGAATCTGTACATTGATATGTTTTTTTTTAATGTAGCAGAAGAAACATAAAACCTATTATGCTGTAGCCGTCATGAAACTTTCTTCATCTGTTACATAAGTGCTATGTATTTTTAGCTCATTTTGTTGTGAAAGTGATAGAAAATAATTACATTACTAGCTGCCATGGCAGCTAGATTAGCTTCCTGAGGCATGTTGATTCGTAATGTTCCCCCGCCACCCAACTCTTACCTCATTCTGATGTCATATTATTTGATACAATTCAATTTTCATAAGATTTCAAGACGTACTACGTACATGGCCCGCTGATGCCCCAAGTAGCCTGCTGTGTGACCCGGCGTTGCATGGGCGCTTCGCGCTTTTAAAGTAGTAAAAAAAGGTTCAAAACACTACTCGCCGCCAAGGCGGCTCGCTAACAGGCGCTTCATGCCTTTACTTTTTTCCTGCATCAAAAAAATCATTCGAATTATTGAGATTCTTCGCGCGTTCAAAATGGTGAGGAAAGTTTCAGCAAGCTCAACTCGCTCAAGAGAAAGAAAGAAGCACACATACATACTCAGTTTTTAATATAAGTAGATGGCTTTTCAACTAACTTATATTTCAAAATATTACAAGTAGCTAGCGATAAAAATGCAACGTACGTGACTCGCTAATGAGTTTCATGTTGGATTTAGTTAAGCCTTCATTCAAAATTCTCATTATCATGGTTATTACTGTTTTATAGCAACCATACGTTTTGCAACAATGGATTTCATATTTAATCATTTATTAGGCTTAATCGCTTTAAATTTGAGTACTTATTAATTGATATCTTCGTTAATTAAAATCGCATAATTATATACATTGAAACTAATGAAGTCTGAAAAATTACCTATCTATCGGTACCTGGTTCGACTTTCAGTTCATTGGCGTTCAGGAGAAAGAAGCGTGACATAGATAGATAGAAAGAAAGATAGAAAGATACTCAGTTTTTAATATAAGTAGACTAGCTGCGTGGCCCGGCGTTGCACGGGCTGTAATGTAGTGAAGGCAGTTTAAGAAAACTACTCGCCACCAAGGCGACTCGCCTTTAAAGTAATGAGGAAAGTTTAAACAGTTTACTCGCCGTCAAGGCGGTTCGCCTTTACAGTAGCGAGGAAAGTTTCAATAAACTACTCGCCGCCAAGGCGGCTCGCCTTTAAAGTACCGAGGAAAAGTTTAATAAATTACTCCCCGCTAAAGCGGCTCGCTAAAAAGCTTTCCTGCATCAAAGAATCAATCGAATTATTTGCACATGTTTCCTCAAAAATAAAGACGATGTCAAGTAGCGCATACTTAGCACTCTCCCTAAATAACAAATAAAATTCCTTTCCAAAAACAATTATTTCCAAACCGCTTTCTTCCTGTAAAATTAATTGCAAAATTCTAAACGAAAAAGTTGTTTTAATATTTGGATCGCAGCCAAAAAAAGTCCCTTCTGAAAACAGCAATTGCAATTTTATTTAAAAACACATTTTCAAAATGGTACCAGAGAACAAATATGTCATTAATAATTAGAATAAAAACAATTGTTAGAACTTTGTTATAACGCGTATTCAAAATGACAATGAAAAAAAATAACTCTTTTATTTTAAAAAGTTCAATTTAATTAACGTTTTAATTTAAAATCGCAACGGAAAGAAATAAATATCTTGGAATTTTAAATAGTTCAATAATTTAATTAACGTTTTAATTCAAAATGGCAACGGTAAGAAATAAATGTCTTGGAAGTTTAATCATTTATTAGGCTTAATCGCTTTAAATTTGACTACTTATTAATTGATATCTTCGCTTATTAAAATCGTATAATTATATAAATTGAAACTAATGAAGCCTGAAAAATTACCTATCTATCGGTACCTGGTTCGACTTTCAGTTCATTGGCGTTCAGGAGAAAGAAGCGTGACATAGATAGAAAGATAGAAAGATACTCAGTTTTTAATATAAGTAGATAGTTTAAAAAAACAAAAAAATACGCTTTTAGAGTTTGTCAAACTATAAAGAGAGCTTTAAACCATGATGTATTATAAGTTTACATGTACTTTACATCAACATGTAATATAGTTTCGCCTTTAGCATTAACAATAGCACTAAGTATATTACTTTTAAATTTGCATAGAACGTGAATTTTATCTTTTATTCAGAGTTACCGCAAACTAAGGCCCCTATATAGACGAGCCGGCGCATCAAGATTGAGTTTGACCACTTTGGATCCCGCTCGTGTTTGAGTGCTTGACAGGTTGTCTTTTCTGGCAAGGTATCGCGTTATGGTAATTTTTCACTGTGAACAATTATTAGCGGCAAGTGGATTTGGCAAAGCTGAGCAATGCGTCAAAACTTCTTTTGGTAACCCTAGCTCCGCAAGAATGAAAAATTGAAAGTAAAAGTTTTTAAGTGGTGAAATTTAATCTTGATGAAGGGTCGGCCTGTCTCTTTCGCGGTTCTACCGCAAACAACATCAACATTAAATAATATAGTTTAGCCTTAGCATTAGCAATAGCACTAAATATATTACTTTTAAATTTGCATAGAACGTGAATTTTATCTTTTATTCAGAGTTACCGCAAACAACATCAACATTAAATAATATCGTTTAGCATTAGTATTAACAATAGCATTAAATATATACTTTTATATTTGTAAAGAACGTGAATTTTATCTTTTATTCAAAGTTACATACATATATACAAACAAACAAACCCACATGTGAAACTAATATAAATGCGTATTAAAAAATAAGAAATAATATCAATATTTAAAATTGTTAGTATCAGAATCATTAAAAACATTAAATGTGTCTCTAAGAAATTAAAGATTTCGTAATTAAGTATTGCAGTTTTGAAACATTAATATTTATGAATTTTGAAACTTTCTTTTCTCTTTTCTTTTGGAATTTCTATCTTATATACTTGATCACTCCATATTTCTAAATGTTTTGCATTACTTTTAGGCTGTGTTTTCAGATTTTTTTCCCCATTAAAAATCATAAGAAAGGAACACTAACGAAGCGGAAATTTTGAAAGTGGCATCATTTGGAGATGTGAGGAATTTTCATTCATTGGTTATGTACTTGTGCTTTTTAGCCTACTTTCCCATTAAAAATAAAAGAAAGACGAAAAAAGTATTAGAAGTAGGTTAATGCATCTAAAAAATATCGCCAAGTCCAAAAAATATCGCCAAGTCCAAAAAATATCGCCAAGTCCAAAAAATATCGCCAAGTTAAAAAAATAAAAAGGTAAAATGAATATCGAAAAATTAAAAATTTGAAAGTAGGGTATTGAGATGGGGAATTTGTGTGTCGGTCCGTCGGTCTGTCGGTCTGTCTGTATCCCCCTAATAACTCTTGAATGAACATTCCGATTTGGACAAACTTTTTTTTGTTGGAAAGATCTCGGCGAGTACAGCTCACTCCCATATTTGATTTTTCGATTTGAACAATTTTTGGTTCAACTTTGAACCGTTCAAACAACCTGTCCCGCGATGCTAACTTTTGACTGAACAGTCCGATTTGAACAAACTTTTTTTTGTTCGAAAGATCTTATCAAGGATACTTCATTCCCGTATTTACATTTCCGATTTGAACAATGTTTCATTCAACATTGAACCGCTCAATCAAGCTGTCACTCCTAATAACTTTTGAGTGAACAGTCCAATTTAAACAAGCTTTTTTTTATTCGAAGCATCTCGGCAAGGATACTTTATTACCGTATTTAAATTTTCAAGTTGAACATTTTTGGTTCAACGTTGAACCGTTTAAGCAACCTTTCTCCACCTAATAACTTTTGAGTGAACCGTCCGAATGGAATAAACTGTTTTTTGTTGGAAAGATCTCGGCGAGTACAGCTCATTCCCATATTTGATTTTTCGATTTGTACAATTTTTGGTTCAACTTTGAACCGTTCAAACAACCTGTCCCGCGATGCTAACTTTTGAGTGAACAATCCGATTTGAACAAACTTTTTTTTGTTCGAAAGATCTTATCAAGGATACTTCATTCCCGTATTTACATTTCCGATTTGAACAATTTTTCGTTCAACATTGAACCGCTCAATCAAGCTGTACCCCTAATAACTTTTGAGTGAACAGTCCGATTTAAATAAATTTTTTTTTTGTTCGAAGGATCTCAGCAAGGATACTTCATTACCGTACTTAAATTTTCCATTTGAGCATTTTTTCGTTCAACATTGAACCGTTCAAGCAACCTTTCCCCACCTAATAACTTTTGAGTGAACCGTCCGAATGGAATAAACTTTTTTTTGTTTGTAAGATCTCGGAGAGGCTTTCCCATACATTCCCATATTTCGCTTTTTGATTTGAACCATTTTTCGTTCAATATTGAACCGTTCAGAAAAAAATTAACATTAGCGTCTACGGGGAATTTAAGTTGAATGTTGATCCTGAACTTAAAGTCGGATTTCCTTCAAACTAACTTTGTAAGAAAATGGTTTTGATAAATAATGTTTGCAAAGTACTTTTCTGAGTAATCTTCTGTGAGGACTCTGATTCCGACTCCGACTCCGCAAATATGGCGGAAATGCAGGCTCAGAAAAAACAATGACTGACTGTGCAGACGATTTTTTGTTTATTTATTCATTTGTTTTATTTTATTTATTATTATTATTTTTTTTTCTTGGCGGACGATTTTTTTTGTAACAAAATTTTTTCATTATTGAGAACATTTTATTCTTTATATGTATTTAACAACTGGCAACGGATTAAAAGTGAAATTCGAGACATTTTATTAACGGACGAGTTTTTTTTCCTTTTTTTTTCTTTCTTTGATAAAATGTGTTTTGATGCTCTTTGTACTTTTATTTATTTATTTATTTATTTTATTATTATTATTTTTATTATTATTTTGAAAACGATGGAGGATTTTTTCTACGGAGGAACTGTATCAGTTACACTCTTTAAAAGATGCGACAAAACTTTATTCATTCGTTAATTACTTTTTACGTGTCTATTTCATCTGATGAGAGGGGTATATTTTGCTTTTCGAAATCAGCTTTAAGTGCGAAAAAGGTATGTTTGACATAATTTTCAGTCTCTGATAATCAAGAGAATAATGATCAGATGCGAGAATGCCGATGCCGATGTAGGGGAAAGTAGGCTCGTTTAGTTCTTGACAGAACCTCTTGTTCACACTTCACTCTACTTAATTCGATCCCAGTTAAGACTGGTATTTTATTCATCAAATTTAAGTTTGCTCTTTATAAGGTGTATTCAAGTTCTAAGGCCTCCGATTTTTTTTCTCCAGACTGAAAAGACATAGAAACACGTGCATTGTCTTAAAATGAGCGCGCGTTCTTTGTCAAAATATCACAGAGATGGCAACACTATGCGAAAGATGGAATTTTAACGCCAGTCGCGAGAATGAGAACTGTTTTCGATACTTAAAATGGCGACGTTTTCCTTACTTGAACAGCATGCAATCATTCGTTTTCTGAATTTGCGTGGTGAGACACCAATTGAAATTCATCGACAGTTGAAGGAGACATGTGGTGATGGAATTATGGATGTGTGAAAGTGCGTTCCTGGGTGCGACAGTCATTCGACGATCCCCCAAAACGATTCTCTCCACTTTCTCGATCATGTCGTCAGACCAGCCTGTGCGAGCCCGATGCTGTTTCGGTTTGTTTTCACACGATGTTCTGCCTTCATTAAAGTGTCGCACCCACGAACGCACTTTCACACATCCATAATTCCATCACCGCATGTCTCCTGTCATCAACTGTCGATGAATTTCAATTGGTGTTCCGCCACGCAAATTCAGATAACGAATGATTGCACGCTGTTCAAGTAAGGAAAACGTCGCCATTTTAAGTATCGAAAACAGTTCTCATTCTCGCAACTGGCGTTAAAATTCCATCTGTCGCATAGTGTTGCCATCTCTGTGGTATTTTGACAAAGAACGCGCGCTCATTTTAAGACAATGCACATGTTTCTATGTCTCGCCAGTCTGGAGAAAAAAAAACGGAAGCCTTAGAATCAGGGCCGTCGCTAGCTGAAATATCTGGGGGGGTGTTGAGAATTTGGCGGCCCTGGGCTCATCATATAGGGAGGGGGTGAGGGAAATAGCTTCCCCAGAGCTTTGAAATCTAATATTTTTTACAAAGGTGGAAGGTGGACGCAATTTTTGTTTTTTGATTTTTTCCTATAAAATAAGCATATAGTATACCCCCTCCTCCCACACACATGGAAACATTCAAAATGACAAGCCTGAGTGGCTACAAACAGCTTTTGAGTTTTTGAGCACATGCTTAAGGGCCATTATTTTGAAAATCGCACAAAAAAGGGAAATTTTGGCAGTGACCATTTTTGATTTTCCTCATTTTTTGCATGTCAAAGTAGGTCCTGAGAAATGAACATTCTGAAGTTTGTAGCCCCCGAAAAATTTCGTTCGCTCGGTAAAAATTCCAAAATTTTGAGGTCTTGCGGCGCTTTTTTGGTAAAACGGCTGAAAGACGCATTTCAGTGCGCTGTAGTTTTTTACAGAAACGCCACCCCATGGTTATGTTTACATTTATTGATTGTACAGTGTGTATTTATGAGCATCCCATGGTTATTTGGGTTGGGGTGTGTTGCTTTTTTTAGTTAATGGGCTGCAAAGTATGGTTTTTAATACATTTTTGCTCGACTTTGACCTGCGTTATTTCCCCCTTAAAAGCAACACCCCCCCCCCCCAAAAAAAAAATTTTTTTAACATATACTAAAAATTCATATGAAGAGAATATGTGGTACGAAAATTGTTTAATATCTCATTGCTTTAAAGAGAAAAAGACTTAGATATTTATCAAATTTTTCGAATTTTGGGGCTATTTGATCGCATTTAACTCAAAACAGCAACCCTAGAAAAAAAAGAACTTTTATGAATTATGGAACCTACAGATGTGTAGAATAACGTAAAAAAGAAAGTTGCGTGGGGTCTCGTCTCGTTTTCAAGGAAATAATTTTTTTTTGTAGCTCATTGTAATGGGTTTTTTCTCACAGTTAAATGTGTCCATCAAGTAGGTCAAATCTGCTGAAACTCTAAGTATATAGTAATGATATATTTAAATTTGTAAAGGGAAAGAGACTAACGTAGCTAAAAACACTTAAAAAGACTGCGTAGCTAAAAACACTTAATTTTGTCTAAATTTTTAGAATTTTTAGTTTTTTAATTGCAATTAACTCAAAAAACGTGAAATCCTGAGACTATTATTGAATGCACATATTACTAGCTTTGAAATATTGGAAAAAGTAAATTCGGTAAGGTATCTTCAGATGTATTCTAGTGGGAGGTCACAGTGACCTCCCGAAAATTTTTGCTGATGATTCGGCTAACTTGAAAGACTGTACTTGGGGCTTGGTGAGGTCGTTTGATTAACTTCAATTTTCCGCGGGCTATGAGAAATTCCCGTTGATTTTCGACACAAAACGGAGCCTTTTTTCTGCAAAATGGCCTGTACAATTACATTTTAGTCCCGCGCATTTGTTTGTTTCCTTTTTCCACTGAGAAAAAAAGGTCAATGAGCAGTTTTGCGTCGTTTGAATGCGATGCGATTTAGAAAAAAAAAAAATCTGGGAGTATCACAGTAACTTATATCGTGTGCACAATATTCACCAATGTATGCGATTTTCATTTTGATGGTCTGAGGAGGTTGAAAGAGCCTCTTCAATGTGCCACAGAGAGGTCAACCGCATTAAATCCCCCCACCCTTTTTTATTTCAGTACAATAATTTTTTATTATTATTATTATTATTTCTTCAAATTTACTACATAAAAAAATTCGTTCGGTCCCAACACAAAGTGAAAAGTGATAAATTTTCTTTTTAATTATCTTCAGTTTAAACATTGCACTATCTTTCGATAATGGTATTTTGTGTAATTTTCTTTAATTTAAATTTATTTAAAATATAAAATTTGGCGGCCCTCTGCATATATTCTTTTTTTTTTTTTAATATTGCATCGATCTTATTGAATTATGTATATATAATTTGGTTTATGTTTTATTAATTTAACTAATTTTAGTTAGAGAGGTTCGCGTACCTTTTAAAGCTCTCGCACATATTTATGCAGTACTTTTTTTTCCAAACTGGGCAGGGCGACCTATAGTTTCCCGTTTACATGACCCCATGAACGAGAAAATTTCGTGTTTTTCGCAACGAATATTGCTGTGAAGGAATCTTCACTATTTTTCGCGACCCAAATTTTTTTTTTTTTTTTGATAAGTAATAATTGGAGCCGCGGAAAATACAGGACATTTTAAAAATTCAGGTTCACTGATATTCTTAATAATGTTTAAATTATTCCGCTTCTCTTTAAAATTTCAAAGTCCTGAAATATTTTTTCTAAAATTTCATTTTAATAATAAAATAAAATCGGCGGCCCCTTTCTTCGGAAAAGTGGGGGGGGGGGGGGGTGTAGCACCCCCCCACACCCCCCCTTGCCGACGGCCCTGCTTAGAATTTGAATGCACCTCGTATAACAGCTTACCTTAGAAACCAAACTTCTGAGAAACTGAATCCTCTCTTACTTTGCAGAGTAACTTTCAACCTCATCATAACATTCCATAAATACCAAATTATAATATACATTAACTGCTAATTTTCGTTTTACGGATAATAAATGTTAGCTTTTTACTACTGTATGGGGTCTTTAATATGCGTAAGAGCTTTAATAGTCACATTTTTTAAACCTCGATTTGATTGTTCTATAGCACCCAAGGGATCGATGAAGCTCCCCTTTGATAGTTACCGTCCCAGCTATCTTGATTCTCTTAAGTTCTCATTAACCTGCGCCAGTAGTAATTGAACGTTCTTTTATTGTTGAATTTTATGACTTATGAGCAATAAATTTGCTCATAAACAGAAGCTCTGTGTAATCTAGCTCAAATTTTCATTATTGAAAACGCTTCTTCCAATACCCTTAAATAAAATTAAACATAATTGCGTTTATTTTCCATAAATTGTTGTATTTTGAGCTAATGTAAGACCTAGTCTTTTAACTGCAATTTTATTATAAGGACTAAATAAATTATTTAATAGACATAAAAGGAAGTAGTGCGGGGTCCGCGAGTAGATTTTTTGATATTGTTTCTTTAAATCTTCAGAAATTAAAGGTTCAATGTAGAAATAGAGCCCCTTGCTCTTAAGTAAGTTCTTGCAATGAAACAAGGAATTAACATGTTTGGAGTCTTTGTAGGGTAAGAATTAGAGAAATACCTTTGTGCAGAAAAGTGAGAGAAGCAATAACAACGTTCAAGTGCACTAAGTCGCAGAGAACTTGTTTCGGCGTTACAAGGAACCTCTTTTTCAATGCAAAAATGAGTTTTTGAATTTAAAGACAGCTCTGTGCAAATTTGTGCGATTGAGCGCACTCGTCTACCTGTACAACTGCTTATATCACCTTCTGTGTAACTCCGTTTTTAATGAGAAAGTGTAAACTGCTAACTTTATGTAATTATATGTTTCAATTATCTTATGTCTTTGTGTCATTATATGTTGTAAATGTTTTATGCTTCGTGTTACTATTCGTTGTAATCGTCTTATGTTTTTGTGAAAATTAGATATTGTAATTGTTTTAATTGTTCAATAAAAAGCCTCGAGGGTGCCGTATCAGGTTAAGTCACAACAATGACAGGTACTGTGGCCCCTCGAGGAGTGAAGTGAAGCTAAGCTATCAGTTCAAAAGCCTTTTTTTCTCATTATATACTAGTTCTTAAATGCTTTTAAATTCAAGCACAGAAACTTGCGATATTAAGAACACGTTTACGGTAAAGATAAGCTATTCTCTGTTTACAGGCAATACAATGTATTGAAACAAAAATCAATTCTGTTATTTTTTTCTTTGCAATATCTGTTTTAAATTTGAAAACATTTCACCTTAAACAAATTTCAACACGAAAAACTTTAAAGTGAAACATAAATAATGTTTTTTAATTCTAAAGACTATTTCTTCAGCTTGATTCGCACTAAAAAGTATGAAATAAAAGAAATATTTGATTTCTTTATTACAAATCTTAAAATTTTCAGTTGAACTTAATATCTTTATGTTTAGATTAATTCTGAAGCATTCAATAAAACATTAATTATAAAATATTTTTGGAAAAAAAAATAGAACCGACTTCAGTTGAAAATTGCTCTAAAAAGTAAAAAATAATTTTTTTCTTTGAACACCATCGAAACTACTTTTAAACATAAGTTTTGAAGTCGGCGCAAAAACGATAGGTAAAATGATATTTAACCATATTTTGCCAACATTTTTTCAGAGAAACCATTGAAAATTAAAAGCAGAATATTTGTACCATTACACGAATGTGTGGTAATCAATGAAATGAATCCATTAAAATTTATATTTATAGTTGAATTGTAGTTGCGTATGGTTCTATACATTGTTTTTGCGCCGACTTCAAAACTTATGTTTAAAAGTAGTTTCGATGGTGTTCAAAGAAAAAAATTATTTTTTACTTTTTAGAGCAATTTTCAACTGAAGTCGGTTCTATTTTTTTTTTTCCAAAAAGATTTTATTTCATTCTTTTTAGTGTAAATGCACTTAAAATAATCAAAATATAGTTAAAAAACCATGCAGCTGTTCAAAAAAATCCTTGCAGACCTGGACTCAATCTCATTCCATCAGGAACTTCAACCCGACGCGTTTAACCACTTGACCATCGGGTCGCTCATTGAAGTAAGGATTTACGATATCACACATTGTTTTAAATAACATGACATTTTAGTTTTTCGATCATAACTTTTTTTCTAGTGAACAAATATCGTCATATGAATACATGGTACCTAAGTTAACCATATCCTATCGATTAAAAAAAATCGTCCAAATCGGTTCAGTAGATTAGATGTTATGTGCGAGGGGGAAGGGGTTAGAGTAAGACTTGGAAAATTAGCGCAAGTTTTTGCATTTCAAGCAAAATAATTTTCAACTAAAGTGGACTCTTTAGCTTTTTTCATTTGGTCACATTTAATATGAAAATCACAAAAAATAGTTACTTTAATTTTTAACATATATTTATCATCTTCAGAACTTTTGACTTTTAATTTTACCTTGAATTTGACGTAAATGCAAGGTATAAAATACAGAATTTTATAAAGGTACAAAAATTAACATTTTATAATTGATTGTGTATATAATTTTTGAAAAAATAATATAAGTGCCGCAAATCAAAAACCATTTCTTGCCACAATCGATTCAAAGCTCCCAAAAATGGCGCAAACGTCCATAAGAAAATTCTACAGCATCGAAGGACCCCATTGCCAATTTTGACAAAGATCCGACCAAAACTGTCATTTTGTACTAGAGATGCACCGATAAGCAAATTGGCCGATTACCGATTACCGATTAATCGGCTTTTGATAATCGGCCGATTAATCGGCCCAGCCGATTAATGCTCATAAGGGATCATTTTCAATACTACAAATTTCACAATCATTGCTTTTTTTTTCTTTCTTTTACAATGCCGATTTTAGAAATAGTTACTAATTTATCTTCCAGAGAAAATTTAATTTTTTCCGTTTTCCTAGTTTTGCCAAAATAATTTCGAAATTTATCCAATTTTTTTCACAAAGTTTCATATTAATGTTAGAAAAATTACATTAACATATTATTAATTACGTTAACTTGATATGAAATTAAAAAAAAATAGTTGGAGATCTAATTTAGGAGTGCTTTTAATTTAAACGTTATTTTCCTATTGTATTAGTAGGCATTTAATTCAAAACTTTTACTCTTTGCGAAACTGAGAGGTTACCTAAAAGCATTAAGCCAAAGAGAAAAGTATCGACTCATGAAAAATGTTGCAACGTTGTTAATAGGTGTACATTTATTTAAAAGAGGAAATTTAAACTATTGAGCAATGCATATCAAATGTGAGGATTTTTTTTTATATTTCATTCTTTGAATTATTATTTCTTTATTTTTACTCAGTACATTTTCGTACTACATGTTATACTTATGTTTGCAGGAAATTATTTATTTCTAGTTTATAAATTTGTTCTTCGCAGTTTCATGTTCGAGGCATACTTAAAGAAATTTTATTCAACACATATTTTTCTACTTGTTGATTGCAAAAATTTGACTGATTATAAATAAAATTAAATGCTTATGTTTTCGTATTCCAATTTAAAAGTTCAGGAGTACAATTATTTCTAATAGTGCCATATGAATATAAGCTGTGAGGGAAATCTTTTGATATTCCATCCAGTTTTAAGCACTATATGAAAACTATTTGTTTTGTTTTTACCCTATACTCTTACCCCTCATACTACATGTTTTAGTAAAAATTTCAGATAATTAAATTTATTTTCTGTTGATAAAATTATTCATCAAAATTTCTTGGTGAAGATATACAACAAATTTAATATTTAAAAAATATTTTTTCCGCCGATTAATCGGTATAATTTTGCCGATTATTAATAATCGGTCAAGTGGCCGATTATGGCCGATTAATCGGCCCTGCCGATTAATCGGTGCATCCCTATTTTGTACTATAAAAAAATATGGGGTAGATCCCCATGGGGGGATGTACCTGCATAAGGACATTACAATCATTAAAATCATTCAAAAAAAAAAAAAAAAAAAAAACATGTAGCCGTTCAAAAAAATCCTTGCAGACCTGGACTCGATCTCATTCCATCAGGAACTTCAATCTGACGCGCATAACCACTTGACCATCGGGTCGCTCATTGAAGTAAAGGGATTTGCGATAGCACATATTGTTTTAAATGACATGAAATGTTAGTTTTTCGATCATAACTTTTTTTCTAGTGAACAAATATCGTCATATGAGTACATGGTACCTAAGTTACATCATTTCCTTTCGATTAAAACAAAAATCGTCCAAATCGGTTCAGTAAATCAGATGCTATGTGCGAACAAACAAAAAAAAAGTATACGCTTTGAATTGAGAACCTCCTCCTTTTTTGAAGTCGGTTAAAAATTGAAAAAATAAGAAGTACAGGCGGTATATGAAAAACTATTTTTACAAAGCAGTATACCGCCTTTTCGCCTTTTTCTTCTCCCAAATTGTTAATTTCAATTTTACTGTCTGTTTCAGCATTTACCTAAATTTTAAAACATTAATATTAAGGTACATTTTTGAGATTTGTAATCAGGGAATCAAATGCTTATTTTATTTTACTTTCAGAGCAAATCAAGCTATTAGTAATATTCTTTATAGTTATAAAATAATTTTGTTAGTTTATACCAAGTTAAGAATATCGTTGAGAACATTGATGTCGGGAACTTACTGAAATCAATGCTAAAGGCTGGAGCTAGAATCTCCAGTCTTTGTATTAAAAAAAAAGTTTTAAATCTTACCTTTTATTACCTTTGTTTACTTCGAAGGCCATGTAAGAACTGTAAATGAAACAAAGTCTGTTAAAAATACGTAACATATGTGAAAGGTAAGTATTTGAATGGTATGAGAGCACAAATAAAATAAAGCAAACGCGTTTGTATTTCAAAAAAAATACTTTAAAGTTTTTGGTCATTGTTTCTAACTTTGAGGTTCATGCCTGACTTAAAAGTAAAAAATATATGTAGCTTTTTATATTTTTCCAAAGTTTAAGATTTTTTAAAAAAATGGAAATCGTTTATCTAAAATATCCATTATTCGAACCACTCTAATCTCAAGTGTAAAAGGAAATTAAAAAAAAGGGAGATCAAGTTTAAGTATAAAAATAACTTCAAAAGCCTCCTCTTAAATTAATATCTAAAGAACGATATCAATACCTCCCAGGTTAACAAAGCTACCACTGGAGGTAGAATAACTAAAGATGCCGCTTTTGCAGTGGCGTGAGAAAAAAAAGAAAAACATGTTGGTTATAAAAGCGGTGAATTGAAGCAGACCATAATGAGCATCAGCTACTTTTCCTGCATTAAAGTACAAGGCTTTTTAAAAAGTGAATTATGGTAATTTTTGAATTTTTAGGAAACCATCAGAAAATTAAGGATCTTATTTTCATTATGAGAAGAACAAAATGTGGTTAAACTAAGACAAGGACCTAGGTTAGACGTTAAACGCTCTCTAGTGCGCAATAATTGTGGAGCATTTGAATTATATTAAAGCAAATAAAAAGCCTTTTCATTTCTAAAAAATGTCTTGAAATTTTACTGCTCACTTTGAAGGCTATGCGCGATCTAAGAACTTTAAAACAATACAATTTCTTTCAAAGATGCATGAAAATTTGTTAAAAGAAAGCATTTGAATGGAGTTAGAACAAAAATAAAATTTCACAAAAAACGTTTATGTTTGGAAAAGATTCTTTGGGGTTTAACCATTGTCTCAAACTTCGAGCCTCATGTCCTACTTAAAGATATTCATATTTCTATCTTATAATATTTTCCAAAACTAAAGATGTTTTTTTCTTTTGAAAATGAGAATTGCTTATCTTAAATTATCCATTATGTGATCTACTCTAATCTCAAGTGTAAAAAGAAGCAAAAAAAGTAAGATCAAGTTTAAGTATGAAAATATTTTAAAAAGCCTCCTCTGAAATTACTCTCTAATGATCGATATCAATACCTCCTAAGTTCACCAAGCGCGGGAAAAAGTACAGCAACGAAACATTCTATCGCAACCTACTACGAGAGAACTGCCGTAGGTAAACTAAGCGAAAGAATCTCCAACTGATTAAACATAGGGAAATAATGTATCGACACGGCTGGAGGCGCTTGGATAAGAGCTCTTTTCACCACTGGAGGTAGAATAACTAAAAATGCTGCTGTTGCAGTGGCGTGAGGAAAAAGAAAAAAAGATTGGTTATTAAAGCAGTGAATAGAAGTAGACTATAATGAGCTTCAGCTGCTTTTCGTGCCTTGAAGTATAAGCTTTTTTTTAACGGTGGATTATGGTAATTTTCCGATTTTCAGTAAACCATCGAAAAATTGAGGAGGAACAATGAAAGGCAACGTAAGGAAACTTCAACTATTAAGATGTTTAGAGGCGAAAATATACTGAATATTTCTTTAAAAAGTAGAAATTTTACATAAAATGCTAGAATCATTTCGAAAAATGAGCTTGTTAATATAATGTAGGGTTGAAAAGAAAGTTCATAACTGAAAATGTTAAGCCCA